>JALRMF010000366.1:0-48242 GCA_026120015.1 Dendrostoma leiphaemia | reverse complement strand
TATTATATTATTTTACTTTTTTAATTATTATAAAAAAATTATAATGCTTTTTTAATTTTTTATATTTATAAAAAGGGTTTTTTTTTTAGTTTTATATTTCTTTTATAGTGCGCACAATAATCTAATCTAATAAGCACAGTGTTTAAATTATAAATTAGTATCGGGATATTAGTGGCTTGACAGCTTGGATGTTCTCGTCCCTTTGTCTGTGTACCTAGGGCCTGTGAGCGAGCCACTTGATGTATCACACAGTACACCCATTTCTCGAGGGCGTGCTTCAGGATCGTCAGGAGCGTTGCCACGAGGGAAGCCGCTGGCCGCGGTCCATCCGGACAAAGGATCTCAATACTTGTCGAGTCTCGTGCATCATGGCTGAAGGATCCTTCGCACTCGCATTGTCCTATCGTATCCTGCGCTGGATGCCGCCTGCTCGACGTCTCCGAGAGAGGACCATCCCGCCAAGGACGGGGACATCGTAGTTGTGAGTCTCCTCCGTATGTCCATGGACTCCGCAGCGCTGGTATCCGAGCGAGGCGCGGCCGGCCCGCGGCTGTATTTTACCTCGGGTCGACAGCTTGATCGCCAAGGTTGATCAGTGGCGCGCGCGACGAGCTTGACACAAACAAACATGACGAACATCCCCGGTAGAAGCTTCCACGGCTTAACTACGGCCTCTTGAAGAAAGGACGAAGCTAGACCGCATCTGCTCACAACGATCCGTCTGTGAACGCTGGTCAGCCTCGATCGTTCGTCGATGTGAGTTGGGCCAGAACGCAGTGGAGATTCGGGCAGCCATGCACCCTGTCATTTCCCCACGACGGTAGTAGTTCTTACCAGGGCAAGGCCGTTTTGTAAAGGCAAAAGCAAGGGTTGATGCCCTTTGATAAGAAGGGCATGGTGCTTGAAAATAAGCTTTCTAGGCCCCAGGTTTCACCTCTACGCATCCGACAGCAGGTTGACTCGCGCAAAGGTGCGTGCCCCGGGTAACGACTCGCTCAATGCAGGTCGCAGACGACAGCAGAGAAACCTACTTGAATGTCAAACCATACCAACCGACCTGGCCGCCTAGAAGCTTTTGACTTTGTGGTGGGTACCCGATTCAGAATTGCCGTCGCCCGGATCCGATCATCGTCGTGCGGTGCGGTGCGTAGGGATGTGAGCATCGGGTGTTGTTCTATGTCGTAAGGGTCTTTTTTTTCTAGAACGAGCTTAATATATGATGGGCCGGGCTGGAACGCTGTACAGATCTGCGGGAACCCAAGACATTTGTCGTCTCTCCTTACTTCGGCAGATGATGCGAGGCTACCGGGCATTACTCTCAGCCGTGATAATCTTTCCTGGCCAGATCTGGCCACAGACCAGCAGCGTCATCAACTACTTACACCGTCGAGTGTGCTTGATGTGTATAACGCTTCGCGAGTGCATGCCTGCGGCGCAGAATCGTCCCTTGGGGACCGAGCAGCCGAGATGTTGACACAGCGCGATGTTGGAACGGGCGTGACCATCGATGTCAACAATGTCGCCCTGTCACAGAAGTACGCCGTTGCGTGCCTACTGGCCATCGCAATGTGTGAGAGCCCAACCTTCCCACCCCTCCGGGTCTAGACACGCAGCAGAACCGCGCGGCTCTTATCTTTTCCCGTCTTATGAGTCCCGTTCTCACTCGACATTTGCGTTCGTGCGTGCATGAGCGAGGACGGGTGCGGGGACAGCCTCTGCGAGGAAACACAATGCCTCGACAACATGATCCACGGGGTTGAAGAGGATACTGACCATGAATGCAATAGATAATGCATTAGAAATGCTGCCGATTGTCTACTTCACGTTTACAAGATACTCGGGCCTTTACTTCTGGAGCATGGTGGCTGCTGACCTCGGAGTGCTGATTTACGCAACGGGCTTTGGTGAGTGCCCTTCCGAGAATCCAGGATACCAAATCGTCGTCGAAGCTACGCAATCCTGTCATCATCTTCGCTCATGGCTGACATCTGCGGTCAAAGTAATAAATAATTTCCAGTTATCCGGCAGTGTAAGTCTAGTGTGGTCGTGGCCTCTCTGCCTACGGGGCTGTCCTCGGAGTCCACGCGAAGGACCGCGGACATCCAGACCGACGTTGCGAGAATTGGCCTGAATTCTCGAACGTCTCCGATAGCCGTCTGTCACGGTCATGCTGATATGATGTTTCAGCAAACCTTGCCAACCATTCTGACGGCTGGAGCGTGGGTTCCAATGGTCTCGGCGCAGAGTCTCGTCCTCTACTCCAGACTACATCTCATTAATCTGAACGAGACCGTACGCCGCTGCGCCCTTGCCATGTAGGTACTACCTGGGGGTGAGGGGGCCTCGGATGTCCCCTGTGGAGAGGCTTGCCTCCCTGTTGCCCAAGCATTGCTCGGGCCTGTGTTTCCTTGAACTTGGTCTGTCACATTACACAGGGACTGACTCTCCCCATGTCGTAGGATCATCTTCAACGGCATCACGCTGCACACGGGCACGGCAGTGACGACCATCGGCTCGAACGGAAAGGCGGCGACGCTCTTCCTGGAGCCGTACGCCATCATGGAGCGCATCCAGGTGACCATCTTCTTCGTCCAGGAGCTGATTCTGTCGGGCCTGTACGTGTGGAAAGCGCGCGATTTCCTCGCCACGTTCCGCCAGCACCGCGGCGATAAGGTAAACAAGGCACAGCGGGACATGCGGTCGATGATGATACATTTGATTCTGTCGAATCTCATCGTGGTTGCACGTAAGTATGGCTCGAGCCCCTACGGAACCACCTTGCCCCCCTCCCCTCTCCCCCTTTCCCCCGTGCCTGTGCCCAGCTGCTAGTGGGTGTTCCCGGAAGCACATGGAGGGCCGGCCACTGCGCCTCACAAGCGGGAGAATCGCATCGCTGACGCGCCTACCTCGTATCCGCCGGACAGTCGACCTCACCATCCTCCTCCTCGAGTACATGGGCCTGTACTTCGTGCAGGTCTCGTACAAGGCCTTCGTCTACAGCGTGAAGCTCAAGTGCGAGGTGGGCATCCTCAACCGCCTCGTCGACTTCGTCAAGTCCGTGGCGGCCGCCAAATTGGGCCCGGGCCGCCCGCCGGGCGCAGGCGCGGGCGCGGGCGCGGGCGACGGGCAACACTACCACAGCTTCGCCATGACGTCGCAGATCGAGCGCGAGTGGGAGACGACGCTGCGCAACACCTTCGGGGTGGCGATGGACGACGAGGAGAAGAGAGATGGGAGCGAGGACCGCGGGGTCCTGTTGAGGGACGGTCCGGGGACGAGTGAGGGGGAAGAGGAGGGGTCCAGCGATGGACAACAGCCTGGGCTCGCGGTGACGGGATTTGGAGTTGCGAGTTTTGGCAGAGACGAGGGCGTTCCGGGCACGGACAATTTTGAGGACAGACAGAGGAAGAACAACACCGAGAGCAATCTCGAGAATGGCAGGAGTCGGCTCACTGACAGGAGCACCGGTATTGCACCAGGGGCGACGCGGCTTACGGGTGATCTGCCGGAGGAGCAGAGGAGGCGTGTCGTACCGGTTCAGAGGCCGGAGGCTACACACACGCGGAATTTCTCTAGGAATGCGTTATGGGTTGATGTTGATACCAGATAGACTAGAACCCCATAATCCAGGCGCTTTCTCACGGTTCAGCCCTGAACTCGACTGGTTCCACTCACGGGCATCGTCATTTGAGACTGCGCACTCATCCATCTCGGGCTCGTTGGTATGGACCGTCTTGCCGAGTCACCTTCTCTGCTTGGCGTCATTTGCTGACCGAGCCTGAGCTCACAATGGGTTGTGATATAGGTGGTGTGATGTAGAGTCCGTATCTCGAGTCAGATGAGGTTGATGAAACAGATGGGGAGTACTTCATCCCGTCAAAGCTTTCTGCGAAGTCGAGGCTATAGCAGGATGGACGTGCCATACACTCAATGGAAAGGGTTTATTTTTGTCTGGAGTGATTATCTCCTAGGCCTCGAGGACTACGATTGTACGCGTCATCCGTCAGCCGATTCCGACTAGAATGACAAGGAAAGAAGATTGAGGGGACTGCTAGGTGGGAAGGGAGTCGACAGCAAAGAATACATGATGCCGATAGTGTTGAGGATACCGGGACGTCACGACGGCACGCATAGAGATTGTGTCAGTGCTTACAATTGATAAGCCAGAGTGTACCATTCCCAATGTCTATCAAAGCAAGGTAGCCCGTGTGCACGATGATGACCCTTGAAATATCCCTTGCTCTAGTTCGCTGCCCCGACGCCTCGATGATGCCTCCTGACCCGCAGGCCCGAGCGAATTTATCCCTCGTCATGACTGGCCTGGAACCTCCCAAGCGATGCCGTTATTGCAGAGAAACCCTGGGTATCTTCCGTGAATGCCAGCGCCCAGTGGCGCGATCGAATACCCTCAACATTCGACGCCATCTCCATCTCGATGGTGATAACATCTGTCGAGGGGTACGTATATAACAAATTGATCAGCTCGCTCGCTTATCAACCGCCTCCAAAGCTTGCGTGAAGATTGCATGTCCCCTGGCCGTGGACGCGATACACACTAGCTTGGGGGATGCGTCTTCTGCCGTCTTGTCCAACATTATCCAGGGAAAAGCACACGAGACCGGCAGTGTTCAGCCTTTGAACATGTCAAATAGAAATGCACAATGAGAGGAAGGCCTTCTGGAAGCAGTTGGCGGAACTTTGGGCGTTGACAGGGTGTGCCTTGGCTGAGGATGTCCAGTGTGCGGCCTGCAAATACGTTGCCTCCCCCAAGGCTCCCATTCCAGATTCAGCAGTGGACTCGGCGCAGCCGCTCGCCAGCTATGACAACTCAAAGGTGCCGCCGCTTGGATGCGGGACCGCCGAAACCATCCTTCAGGTGTGCGAGGCCGAACAGCTCCTCAAGATTCAGGTGGCGCTTGTTTCCTGCACCGTAGCCGAGGGGGGTGGACCGGCCTTGCCGCCGGCCTGCGCTGCCGCCGTGAATCCGCGGCCGAGTCGGCCTAGGTGTCGATATTGACCCCTCGTGGGTCCGGTTATCCGAGAGGCGTAGATTGTCGATGTTGAGCTGGTTCTGGGCGTCCTGAGGATAAGGGTGGGACGAGCGAAAATTGAAGGTCTCCTGGGTGGGAACGACAACGTCGGCCTGCTGATCCATGGCATTCTCCTCGACCTCCTCCACTATCGGGGTGTCTAGTTCTATCTCGGGCTCGGGCTCGGGCTCTTCCTGTATCGGCGTTGGCGGTCGCTGCGCTGGCGCTTGCTGGCGTATCGAGGACGTGCTAGACGTGCGGTGGATGCCAGGCGATGACACGGTGTCGGGCTTTTCGGCGTCGTCGTCGCTCTCCATCACGGCCGGCGAACCGTCTCGGTCCCATTTCTCATTGGCCCATGCTCTGATTTTCCAGCCCTCTCCATCGTCGAGGCCCAGGTTCTCCTTGTCCAAAAACTGCAGCAGTTCGTCGAGGCAGTCCCGGTACCCAGCCGCGCGGGCTTTTTGCTGTGCGGTGATGGAGGACTTGTACAGCTTCGTGACCGACAGGGCGGCGGTGCGGAAGACGTCGAGCAGCTGTTCGGGCGCTGGTTCGTGGGACATGGCCGTGGTTGGGTTTCAAAACGGTGAAAGATGTCGGTCGGTAGCTCCCCAACGGCTGCCTTTGGCGACTCAGGGTGTATGGTGTGGAGTCGTTTCAAACGGGGGTGCGATGGCTAGCCTGCGATTGATGCGCAGGTTCTGTTGCGGTCGACGGGAGCTCAGGTGGCAGGATGAGGATGGGTGGCGAAAATGACTGTTCATCTGGTCGCAAATGAAGTCCGGCGGGGCTTTTTGCACGTGGGTCCTCTTGCGCTGGCCGGGCGGTTCAGACGTAAATTGTGGATTTCGATTCTGGAAATCGAAGTTTGGGTTTGGGGTTTGGGGCCCTGGCTTCCGGTGCCAGCGTGCTGAAGCGCCTAGCCTGAGGCGTGCAATATGCAAGTCAGCGCTGCGCCTGTCCGTTCTCGCCCGGTGTTCCTGACAGTTCTTTTTCAGTGGACCCACAGCGACTTTGACACGGCACAATGATACACTAGGCGTCGGCGGTGACTAATGGTCGACGGTGAGTTTAGAAGGAGGAAGCGAGGATTGACAGGATGAAAGATAGAGAGGAGGTTGGCCTGGCGTGACTGCGTTCAGTCGTCTCCTCCCTCAGTTGTCTGGCGCTGATTGCCGCATCGGGGAAGGGTTTTGGGGGATGGGGGGTTGGGGGTGGTTAGGTGTCAGGTGCCAGATGCTAGACGCCAGAAAGCGAACGGGGTTAACCGTACGCTCATCCCTAGTTTGTTGTGCCCAAGGGTACGCAGCCCGGGAAGCGCGGTAAACCCTGTCAGCCGAACAGTAGAAAACAAACGTGATTCGCTTGTTATTTGGGGAGGGGGTCATCGGCGGGCACCAACCCAACCTGTGTCCCTGCCCAAGGCCTCCGAAGTGAGGAAACCATTCCTGTGGCCTTGTCTTCACAGGTTCTACTTCACCGTCAGCATCACAGACATCATAAAGCCCGTTGTCAGATGCAGTGGGAAAGGGAGAAAGAAAAAAAGGAGACAAGTTTAAATAAATGAATAAAAAGGGCGCATGCAGCAAAGTGAACAAGATCAAATCCGGCCCTCGCACCCAGACGTCCACAGAAACATACCGAATGTCGTCTCGAAAAGGCCAGAAATAGGAATTAAAGGGAGGGATGGTTTGTTCAGGTGTCTAGGTATTCTCCAACGTAATCGAGGCCTTTTCTCCCTCTATAGGATGTCTTCGCGATAGTGTCCAGTTTTCTTATCTCCTTTCTCACCTGGGCCGGCCTGGACCTGGCTCTCGCCGAGCTGCGGCACTCGAAGGCAAGAACCCGTCCTTCCCTTCATATTATCTGGCTACTTTATATTTGCACTACCTCTTAACACCCCTCCACTCGTAGGAAGCGGTCACTGATCGGTGATATTGCACACGAGATGGGAACCCTCGACTCTGCTAGCATGTTCTCCAAGAGATGAGACGAGACGATATCGTTGCTAAACTGTCAGACAGTAAACTCCAGACTCTTGCTCGGGAGAACCAGAGAATCGGATTCTTTCCTGTTTCTCATCTCTTGGAAGAGATTATGCTGTGGGGTTGCAACTTTGATGCGGGCGGTGAGACAACAGTCGCCAAGGGCCGGACTGAACGCCCAGCTGACAGGCTGAATAACATGACGGGCTGTGCCAGCATATTCCGAGCCGTACTTGTGTCATATGAGCCTTGAGAAAAGAAACAAGATAACAGAATCGTTCAGCAGTCCTATCGGGCGTTATTAAGGCATGCTATGCCAAGGCCGCGTACACATCGCCCTCGTCCGAGGAGGTTGGTCGGCGATCATAAGCCGCTCTTCACGATGCACGGTGAAGACAAAACCCATAATCAACTGGAAAACATAAGCGTCGAACTTTTTAATACCGGAGGCATCCAGTCATTCTCGTAGTCCAGTCGCCGACTGCACAGGTTGCACTGATCTCGTAGGGACCCAGATGGGACGACCGAATGAACCTTGCCGCACTGGATAACTGTGAAGTCGCTGGTCCAAGTCAGTTGAGTACAAATGGTCTTGACATTTTCAGTTGCAGAATCCGAGATGGGAAAGATCATACAGCTCATCTTCCATCTCAGAAACGCAAAACCCTACCTAGATCAGCCTCAATCGCCGCAACATCAACCATGTCCAAGTACACCGTCAAACGTGCGCTGGGGACTTGGATAACTTGTCAAGTTCTCCTAGCAAGTGCGGAACACAATTCCAAGCAGAGTATCGTCCTCGCAGATTGTGGTACAGGATCAAATGCGGCACACCCGGATTGGGCCACGTCGAATCAGATGCTGTACTGCGAGTAGTCTCGGTACCGGCTATACCTCTTGGCGATACCTAGGTATAATGCTGACAAGAAATGTGATGGATAGATAAAGGCTCCGTCTGGGTGGACGACGCCAGTCCAACACCAACAAGCCCGACATGATTGCTGCCGTGCCCTGGGGCGGCTCGTATCCCTGGCGATCCTCGGGCACAGGAACCACATTCTCCAACCGCGACGTCTTCATGACTTGGATCGACCCCAACCCCAAGGACCCGGAGAAGGCCGGGACCGCATTCCACAGATACGACTACCACAACCTCGACTGGTGTGCCTACCACCGCGACTTTGTCGCTCAGCCTCCCAGTGGCGAGTGGTGCCGCTCGGCCTATGTCTGCAACCACGGCGGGAACCCCAGCGCGACGTCTATCAACTTCGACGTGTCGAACAACAAGGACAAGGCTACGCTCGACACGCACGTCTCCGTGGACACGGTCTTTGACACGATCAAGTACAACGCCGAGGGTACCTGCGACGAGTCCTGAACGGAGATTCCCAACACCCAGTGTAAGATGAAGGCAGTCTGCCACGGCAACATCGACGGTCTTACCAAGGAGATGGTCAAGTCACTCAAGGATCTGGCCAGGAACGGGGACTCGGAAGTCTTCAAGCAGACCACAGTGACCGATTCGAAGTGGAACCCTTGCAAGACCGGTCGTGACACTTGTGTTGGAGGCTGAGATTCCTATCAGCGGGACGTCACCGAGGTGTCGCAGACTCTTTCCGTCAGCGTCGAGGACCAGAATGGCAATGACAAGGGCCATTTGGACTACGAGCTGGACTGCTCACAGGCCAAGATTCGTCAGGCCTGCAATGATGCCAAGTTCGCCGCCGCTGTCGTCGGCGCGCTTGTTGGGGCTGCGTTTGGTCCCATCTTCGGCCCTATTGCTGCTCTTACCGCGCAGGGTGCCTGTCTAAGTCATGGATGTTAGGAACGGGTTTTGATTCTTGGTGACGGATTTGTCTTCATACTAGAAGTGTAGCGCACGACGAGAGCAGTGGTCAGCGCTACCGAAGCGTGTATATACTTTGATAAGCCGCAAAAAGGCAGTCGTCTCATCGATTTGGGCCGGTGTAATCTATACATGTCGTCCTTTGAGCTTAGTCAGCAGAGCGAGAGTCCCCTGCATGATCCCTGTCAGCCACGCAGAACGTCATCTGGACGTGGGCACAGAGGGGCAGCCTTCAGAACCTTATCGCCGGTTTGTTATCGGACAACACCGCCCTCGAACAATCGTCCTTGCTGTCTCATCTTGTGATGTCGTGTGCCCACAGCTACAACCCAAGTTGACACAACCTGGCCCGGCTCCTCAATCGTCAAGTAAATGCCTGGGAATTTCGCAAAGTAGTCTCTGTGTTGAGGACAGGCCCACGGGCTCCGGTCTGGATGGCGAGGCTGGCACCCCAAGGCGAGCTCTGATGCTGCCAACTTTCAGTAGGGTGCCCTTCAAGCAAAGCTGTTATTGACGGCGCGAATCATGCGCGGTACATGGTCCAGCAAAAGAGACGTCTGCTTCAGAAAAGTACTTCTGAGACTTCAATTACGTTCGCCCAAGAACCTGACCTTGACACAGCCTTGTAAGTTGTACTTTGCAAGTCCCGTATAATCGACCAAGTAGCACGTCTGTGAGCCCGGGTCTCTTGGGTGCTATCAATCACATTTCCATAGTAAGGAGTCAACAATTCACCGTCGAGAATCGAAAGTGGGCATCGTATTGTAGCACCCGGTTTCTGCTGTGTCCTGCTGCCGTCCCCTTCACCTGAGTTGGTGGACAAAATGGGAGCCGCACTTCGGCTTCCTAGCTTTAGCGTGCCTGGACATCCCTGCACCCCTATCCCGCAGCGCAGCGACTCGCGTTGGGAATTTTGGGGCGACACCTGCATCTCTCTTCTTCGACCTTGACGGGCAACTTCTCAACTTTTCTACCTCTGACGCCTACGTTTAATCCAGCCCAGGATCCAAATTGTCGACATCCTCCACGCGCCACCCTCCGACCATCACAAAAATACGCGCATCCATCGGAGAGAAGCATCAATACACCTCTAGATCACTTTTAGGCGCGTCAAGGCGCGTCGAGAGTCCCTTCATCTACCCAACGCCCAACATGGCCCCGCGAGCTCGAGCCAGCGACGGCAACGACGCGTCCATGCACGACGCCTCTGATGACCGGGCGACCGCGAACGATGCCATGGTATGTTATTTATTGGTCTCTCCACACTTGTCTACCCTTGTTTCCACTCTGCCTCCGGTCGCGACCTGTCATCCTGGCTGGCGCAAAAACTAATTCGCGATCAGGACGTCGACGAGACCCCAGACTACACCGATTCCGACACCAACGATAACACGACACCCAGTAGTGTGGCTGGCGAGCCGATGACGGACGGTAGAAAGCGTCGCACAGAGGCCAACCAGCTCCGGCGGAGTATATTTGGCAAGAAGCATGACAGGCTGGGCGAGTCCAAGGTACGAACTACTTATTGCTGCGCGTCTGTCGCGTAAAAGATTGTGATGGATTTGAGTCGATATCTGACGCGACTGACCTCAATGCAACAGGAAGATGATTCTCTTCGACGATTCCGCTACCTCCTTGGTCTCACTGACCTTTTCCGCCACTTCATCGAGACAAACCCGAATCCCAAGATCCGTCAGATTATGGAGGAGATAGATCGTCAGAATGCCGAGCAGGAAAAATCCAAAAAGGGCCCAGCTCGAAAGGCTGGCGGTGCTGGTCGAACCCGAAGAACGGAGGCCGAGGAGGATGCCGAGCTCCTCAAGGACGAAAAGGCAGGTGGTTCCGCAGAGACGGTCTTCCGCGAGTCCCCAGCCTTCATCAAAGGCGAAATGAGAGACTACCAGGTCGCCGGTCTCAACTGGCTCATCTCGCTCCACGAGAACGGAATATCGGGTATCCTGGCCGACGAAATGGGTCTCGGCAAGACCCTCCAGACCATCTCCTTCCTCGGGTACCTGCGTCACATTATGGGCATCACTGGCCCGCACCTGATTACGGTCCCCAAGTCTACTCTGGACAACTGGAAGCGAGAATTTGCCAGGTGGACTCCCGAGGTGAACGTGTTGGTGCTGCAGGGCGCCAAGGAGGAACGAGCAAAACTCATCCAGGACCGCCTCAAGGACGAGTCCTTTGATGTCTGCATCACGAGTTACGAAATGATCCTCCGCGAGAAGTCACACTTGAAGCAATTCGCGTGGGAGTACATCATCATTGATGAGGCCCACCGTATCAAGAACGAGGAGTCTTCCTTGGCCCAGGTCATCCGACTGTTCAACTCGCGAAATCGCCTGCTGATCACCGGCACCCCGCTGCAGAATAACCTTCACGAGCTGTGGGCGCTGCTCAACTTCCTGCTACCCGACGTCTTTGGCGATTCCGAAGCATTCGATCAGTGGTTTTCTGGCCAGGATCGCGACCAGGATACTGTCGTCCAACAGCTGCACCGCGTTTTGCGCCCGTTCTTATTGCGGCGTGTCAAGGCGGACGTGGAGAAGAGCCTCCTTCCCAAGAAGGAAGTCAACCTCTACGTTGGCATGTCGGAGATGCAGGTCAAGTGGTACCAAAAGATCTTGGAGAAGGACATCGACGCTGTCAACGGTGCCAATGGCAAGAAGGAGAACAAGACCCGCCTGTTGAACATTGTCATGCAGCTGCGGAAGTGCTGTAATCACCCCTATCTGTTTGAGGGAGCCGAGCCCGGTCCCCCTTATACGACAGATGAGCACCTCGTCTTCAACGCTGGAAAGATGCTGGTCCTCGACAGGCTGTTGAAGAGACTCAAAGCTCAGGGCAGCCGTGTCCTGATCTTCTCCCAGATGAGTCGTCTGCTGGACATCCTCGAGGATTACTGCATTTTCCGATCGTACAAGTACTGCCGAATTGACGGCAGCACGGCTCACGAAGACCGTATTGCTGCGATCGACGATTACAACAAGCCCGACTCGGAGAAGTTTGTCTTCCTCCTCACGACGCGCGCCGGAGGTCTCGGTATCAATCTGACGTCAGCCGACATTGTTGTTCTTTTCGACAGCGACTGGAACCCGCAGGCTGATCTGCAGGCCATGGACCGAGCGCACCGTATCGGTCAGACCAAGCAGGTTGTCGTCTACAGGTTCGTGACAGACAATGCCATCGAAGAGAAGGTGCTCGAGCGTGCCGCTCAGAAGCTGCGTCTGGACCAGCTGGTCATTCAGCAAGGTCGTGCCCAGGTTGCAGCCAAGGCTGCGGCCAACAAGGACGAGCTTCTGTCCATGATTCAGCACGGCGCCGAGAACGTCTTCCAACAAAAGGGTCCCACCGGAATCATCGCTGAAAAGGGCGCTGACTTGACGGAAGACGATATCGACGCCATCCTGTCTGCCGGTGAGAACCGGACCAAGGAACTCAACGCAAAGTATGAGAAACTCGGCCTTGACGAGCTCCAGAAGTTTACCTCGGAGTCGGCTTACGAGTGGAATGGCAAGGATTTCACCAACACGAAGAAGGATATTGGCATCAGCTGGATCAACCCTGCCAAGCGGGAGCGGAAGGAGCATTTCTACTCGATTGATAAGTACTACAAACAGGCTCTCCAGACCGGTGGTCGCACGGCCGACACCAAGCCCAAGGCGCCGCGAGCTCCGCGACAGATCCCGATCCAAGACTACCAGTTCTACCCCAAGAGGTTGAAGGAACTTCAAGACCAGGAGACAGCATACTATCGGAAGGAGATTGGGTACAAGGTACCTGTAGCAGACGGCGAGGAGGATACGCTGGACGACCGCAAGAAGGCCCAGGAGGAGGAGCAACGCATCATCGATGAAGCTGTGCCTCTGACCGAGGAGGAGCAGGCAGAGAAGGAGGCCCTGGCCGAGCAAGGCTTCGAGACGTGGAACCGTCGTGACTTCCAGCAGTTCATCAACGGCTCGCACACCTACGGTCGAAACAACTACGATGGTATTGCTCTGCAGTGCCAGAACAAGAACGCTGCCGAGATCAAGCAGTACGCAAAGGTCTTTTGGCAGCGATTCGAGGAGATTGCCGACTATCCCAAGTTCATCAAACACATCGAGGACGGCGAGGAAAAGCTCAAGAAGGTCGAGCACCAGCGCAAGACGCTGCGAAAGAAGATGTCAATGTACCGTGTGCCTCTTCAACAGCTCAAGATCAACTACTCTGTCAGCACAACGAACAAGAAGGTCTACAGCGAGGAGGAGGATAGATTTTTGCTGGTGCAGCTGGACAAGCACGGCCTGGACAAGGACGGCATCTACGACATCATCCGCGACGAGATCCGGGACAGCCCCCTCTTCCGCTTCGACTGGTTCTTTCTGAGCCGGACAGCAGATGAGCTCAAGCGACGATGTACTACACTTCTTACGACCATTGTCAAGGAGTTTGAGGACATCAAGACGGTCACGAATGGCGCCAACGGCAAGCAGAAGCGCGAGCTGGAGGATGAGGAGAACGACGAGGATAGCGTGATCGGCGCTCCGGCCAAGAAGAGGACAAAGGCAAATGGTGTCAAGGTGCGTTCTTTTTCAGTCTCATTGACGTGCAACAAGTACTGTCACTAACAAGATGGACAGAATAAGGCACTTGACAACGTCAAGTCGAAAGCCAGCTCAGCCGCGCCGTCCCGTGCCTCTAGTGTGGTCTCGAACAACTCCACCTCGAAGGGGAAGGGTAAGGGCAAGAAGAAGTAGGTTCTCGAGAGAGATCGCCGCTTTTTCGATGCCTCTGTCGTTCCAGCAAGAGGGGGTCTGGGAACCTAGGATCGGGCTACAGGCCTGACGGAAGGCGGCTTGCCCCCCTGCGAAGTATTGTTCGGAAGTGAGATGATTCATTCTGGTTTTGCCGGAGTTGTATGGAGTTGGTCGGCAGGTTCTGTCTGTGTCTCAATACTTGAAGAGAGAAGAGGTCACAGGTCTCAATAGGAATGCCTTGCGGGAGGGCAGGCGTTGGCACTTGTTGAGAAAAGAGAGACGGGGGAGACCAACATGTCTAGCTTAGTTGAGGCCACACACAACCTTTGCTGTCACATAGATGCAGCCACTATAGACTTTGACTCGAGAGAAGAGAAAATCGACAAATGATTATGATTCTGCCAACGTCTCGCTTGTGAATGCCGCCCTCTGGGCAAGTTTCCACTCTCATGGTCTACGGCAGACTCTCTCCTTGAAACCACCCCTCATGGCCTATCAAATGCACACCACTTCTCCCTGCCTCGGCCCGACTTCGCTTCCCCAGATCCGACATGTGTAGATCGAGCACAGCAAGCCTCATCTTCTTTTCAGGACGCTCATTAGATGATTTTGAATCAGCTGTCGGGTTTCGTGATATCAAATCCTAACATTCGCAGTCCCAAACCCATAACCCGCATAGTCTTTTTTGCCAAGAACGCCTGATTCTATGCCCCAGAACCTTTTCTGACAAGGAGGGATACCTGATTCTTCTTTTTCCCGGCACCTGAGCTGATCGTGCAGCCCGGGTCATCACGACTGCTTGTTGAGTTGTTCCCTCTCGGCCTCGTACAGGAAATCAAAGTAGCCCTTGTCAAAGTGGTGCACGCGCACGTAACCGTCCTCTCCTCCGGATGCGTAGCCCTTGCCGGTGGGGTCTGCTGCGACGGTGTTCTTTGTGGGAGAGTTGAGCGTTAGCAATGGAACGGACAGGTCCCGCACGACGAGAGTGTTCCGTATATATTGCGGAGAGGATACACCCAAATGCACTTACCAAAGGACCGAAATGTCCACGGACACGGCCGACCTCATCCTCAAAGATCTTGTGGTAGAACCTCGCCTCGAACTTACCCTGCCGCGCAGAGGTGGTCGTGACATCCATAGCAGCCTGGCCACCACCGAGGATGACAAAGTCTTTCTTGGGGGTGATGGCGGCGCTGTTCAGAGGGGTATCGGCCGGGTAGGTCTTGAGCACCTCGAGGTCGCGCGCGCTGATCAGCTTGGCGGTCTTGTCCTTGCTGGCGGTGATGAGGTAGGTCCGGTCGGGGTTCCACTGCAGGTCGGTGACCTGGCAGCCGAGCTCGTGCACGGGGATGTTGTAGATGAGGTCGCCGTTCTTGCCGTCGTACTGGGACACGGAGCCGTCCTCGTGGCCGGCGATGATGTACTTGGCCATGTAGCTCCACCCGGCGACGGTGGCCTTGCTCTCGTCGCACACGATGGTCAGGGCCTTCTCGGCGCTCTGCTCGGCGGCCGGGTCGCAGACGACGTCCAGGACGACGATGGTGCCCAGGTGGCCCATGCGCTTCTCGGTGACGCCCAGCAGCTTGGTGCCGTCCTCGGAGAACTCGACGCGCTTGACGGCCGTGGGGAAGTCCCAGGTCATCAGGCACTTGCCGGTCTGCACCTCCCACAGCTTGATGGTGTTGTCGGCGGAGCCCGAGGCGATGACGGTCGAGGTCGGGTCCACGTCGACGGTCCAGATGGCGCCCTGGTGGCCGTGGTAGGTTCCCATGCGCTCGCCGTTGTGCGAGAACCAGGCGCAAATGTGTTGGTCCTTTGCGGTGGAGAAGATGATGTCGCCATCGCGGTTGTATCTACAGGGGAGAGACGTCACATGTCAGCGTTTGTCTGTCTGCAGATAGGCAGAGCAGGATAGGGACCAAGGACGGAGGGCGCGTGTCGCGACTCGAAGGAGAGTGGATTGTGGTGGTGGTGGTGGTGGTGGTGGCGGCGTACTTGATTTGTGTCAGGGCACGTTCGTGGCCCGCAAGAAGGATGGGCCTCATATTGGCTGGACTGTGGCTATCCCGATTTTCTCTATTGTTTTAATCGTCGAAAGAAAAGTCGAGCAAATGGTTTGGCAGGAGGGGTGATGGTCGGATTTTAGTAGAGAGCTGCGTAGTCAGAAGTTGGGAGACGGGGACAAAGATGATAGTGGGGCATTGTGCGGTCGGATTTCTTTTTGGGTGGCCCTCGTCTGAGAACCCGTGCCGCCCGCTTACTGCGTTTTAGGTCAATAGACAGACGCTGCGGCCTTGACCGCCTTCCCCCGTTGGCAGTGTGACTCTTGACAACCCCCAACCCTAGCGATGAGTCTATTCATCCCTCTGGGGGCGGTACCGAGCAGGCAGCAAGGACCGGTAGAGATTGTATGGGAATCATTGCATGGATCGTTGCAAAATGTAGGCATGGCAAAAGGTATATCGATCTCGTAACACCCGTCATCGAGACAGTCCGTGCATCATGCTCAATTGGCTGCGTGCCTCATACGACTGAGGTGCAACATTATCACGGTTCGCATGGCTTGACGCTGATGCCTTTCTCTTCGCCACACCATCCTTCTACTTCCTTCGGTGTGTCAGACATTAGATTTTAACTTTGGCGCTCTCGCGTCTGGAAAGGCATCGTGTGCGTGTTCCTGCTGGTCTTCAGCCACACCACACAGCCTATATTCATTTACTCGTTCTCTCTGTGTCATCTGTCAACCTGGGTACACATGCCCACCTACTTGGTTAGCCTTCTTCAGTCTGGCGGCGGCGTCAAGGATCGACCACCGAGGACCCCATCGAGTCAGGACGCAGAGCCCAGCCTGAAGCTCGACGCTATCTGGAGCTTTTGAGTCACATCGAGCATTTGGGGAGGGGGAAGGACCCCGTCGAGGATCGTCATCCATCTAAAATATTTCAACACAAAGTGACAACAAGTCATGCTGTCTTGCTCATCGACCAGGCAGCATCTGCCTGTGCCATTGCTCCGCATACAGCCTCTTACATCCCGTCAGGTCTCGAAAACATCTTCTTCACCCTACCGCGTCCATTCTGCCAGCAGAAGCCAATTCTCATCAAGGTCAACACATACGCGCGCCAGTGGCGGCAACCGACGCGAGCCGCAGCACCTGATCCATAACCATCACTTGCACCCGCTGGCACTAACACTGCCTGTCACGAAGCGCCTGCCGTTAGCCGCCGCAGCCCCGGCCCCGCGTTTCTGCCACTGCCATTCCCCCGGCCATTTCCAATTCCACACTGCAGCGGCGCCAAAGCCGACTCGGAGCATTACGGCTCATAATTTGTCTGCTGCCGGTCCCTTATCACGACTTTTTCCTCTCACAAAACCCCAGCCCTTCACCTCGCAGCTCTCCCCCCTCGGCGACCCACCCTCTGGACTCGGCAAGGCTCACTTTTCATCGTCGAGAGCAGCAATGGGTGCCGTCAAGATCGATGGCACTGCCATGGCCAAGAGGATTCGCGAGAACCTCCACGCCGAGATAGAGGACAAGAAGAAGATCAACCCCAGGTTTGCCCCTTCGTTGAAGATCATTCAAGGTGTGTGCATCTGGCCACGGCCGACGTAAGTGGTGTTGTGTGAGCTTGGCCTTATCACTGACATTTTTCGCCCTTGGTCCTCGCAGTCGGTGACCGCAGTGATTCCTGTAAGTCCTCGCCCTCTCGTTCTCCCGAGGCATGTGGCTGACCATTTGCTAGCCACGTATGTTCGCATGAAGCTCAAGGCTGCGTCTGAGGTGAGCTCGTGTTCCCGATACCATAACTCACAAGATCCTGATGCCTAAACAAACGACATTATAGGCCGGTATTCTCTGCGAGTTGATTCATCTCCCTGCCGATGTGTCCGAGGCGGAGCTGCTTCAGCACATCAACAAGCTGAACAATGACCACTCCGTCCACGGCATCCTGGTTCAGCTTCCCCTCCCTCAGCACATCTCCGAGTACAACATCACCTCGGCCGTGCTTGCCGACAAGGACGTCGATGGCTTCGGGACCGACAACATCGGAGAGCTGTCCAAGCGGGGTGGCCACCCGCTCTTCACCCCTTGCACGCCACAGGGCGTCATGGTGCTCCTGAAGGAGACCGGGGTCGACCTCAAGGGCAAGAACGCTGTCGTTGTCGGTAGAAGTGACATTGTAGGGTCCCCCGTGAGCAACTTGCTCCGGAACGCCGATGCCACCGTCACGGTCTGCCATTCCAAGACTGTCAACCTGGAGGCTCACGTCAAGCAGGCCGACGTCGTCGTTGCTGCTATCGGCCAGCCTGCTTTCCTCAAGGGCTCGTGGCTCAAGCCCGGCGCAATTGTCATCGACGTCGGGACAAACTATATTCCTGATGAGACCAAGAAGTCAGGGCAGCGCCTTGTCGGAGACGTCGAGTACGAGACCGCAGTAGAAGTGGCTTCTCACATTACACCCGTCCCCGGTGGTGTTGGTCCCATGACTGTGGCTATGCTGCTACACAATGTCGTCAGCTCCACTACACAATACTTCGAAAAGCAGAAGAACAGAAAGATCCTGCCTCTGCCGCTCAAGTTGCAAGATCCAGTCCCCTCCGACATTGCCGTGTCGAGAGCGCAGGTCCCCAAGCAGATCACCAGTGTCGCAAAGGAGATTGGCATCGCCGCGGGAGAGCTGGAACCCTTTGGGGCCTACAAGGCCAAGGTTGACTTGTCCTTGCTCAAGCGCCTGGACCACCGCAAGGATGGCAAATACGTCGTTGTGACAGGGATCACACCCACTCCGCTCGGCGAGGGCAAGTCGACTACGACCATGGGTTTGGCACAGGCTCTCGGTGCGCATGTTGGAAGATTAACATTTGCCAACGTGCGCCAGCCGAGCCAGGGTCCCACCTTTGGTATCAAGGGTGGCGCCGCTGGTGGTGGCTACAGTCAGGTCATTCCCATGGATGAGTTCAACATGCACCTTACGGGCGACATCCACGCCATCAGTGCAGCGAACAACCTCCTGGCTGCTGCGATCGAGACTCGCATGTTCCACGAGAATACGCAAAAGGACGGTCCCTTGTACAGGCGCCTTGTGCCGGCCAAGGGGGGCAAGCGCCAATTCGCGCCCGTCATGTTCCGCCGCCTGAAGAAGCTCGGCATCGAAAAGACTAACCCTGACGACCTGACCGAGGAGGAGATCACCCGATTTGCTCGTCTGGACATCGACCCCGAGACCATCACCTGGCGCAGAGTGCTCGATGTCAACGACCGCCACTTGCGAGGTATCACTGTCGGCACGGCCCCGACCGAGAAGGGTCACACTCGGGAGACTGGGTTCGACATCTCGGTGGCGAGCGAGTGTATGGCCATCCTGGCTCTCAGCACAAGCTTGCAGGATATGCGCGAGAGACTTGGACGCATGGTAGTGGCAACTTCAAA
Organism: Dendrostoma leiphaemia; assembly: GCA_026120015.1. Lineage (NCBI taxonomy): Eukaryota > Fungi > Ascomycota > Sordariomycetes > Diaporthales > Erythrogloeaceae > Dendrostoma > Dendrostoma leiphaemia. Next base: position 29,205 of record JALRMF010000366.1, on the reverse strand, counting down.
GAGTGGCGATCCGGTGACGTGCGACGATATCGGCGCAGGTGGAGCATTGACTGCTCTGATGAAGGACGCCATCAAGCCCAACTTGATGCAGTCTCTTGAGGGCACACCCGTCTTCGTCCACGCCGGCCCCTTCGCCAACATCAGCATTGGTAACAGCTCCATCCTGGCCGACAAGATGGCTCTGAAGCTCGCCGGTACCGAGCCCGACGAGGACCACGCGGCCAAGGCCGGTTTCGTCATCACCGAGGCAGGTTTCGACTTCACCATGGGCGGCGAGCGTTTCTTCAACATCAAGTGCCGCGCCTCGGGTCTGGTGCCCGACGTCGTCGTGGTGGTGGCCACCGTCCGCGCCCTCAAGGTCCACGGCGGTGGCCCGCCCATCTCCCCCGGCGCCGCTCTGCCCCAGGTCTACAGGGAAGAGAACGTCGAGGTCCTCCGCAAGGGCTGCGTCAACCTCAGGAAGCACATCGAGAACGCCCGCGCCTACGGCGTGCCGGTCGTCGTGGCCATCAACAAGTTCTCGACCGACTCGGACGCCGAGGTCGCCGTCATCCGCGAGGAGGCCATCGCCGCGGGCGCCGAGGACGCGATCCTGTCGAACCACTGGGCCGAGGGCGGCAAGGGCGCCGTCGCGCTGGCCGAGGGCGTCATCGCCGCGAGCCGGAAGCCCAAGGACGGCTTCCGGCTGCTGTACGGCCTCGACGGGACCGTGCAGGAGCGTATCGAGGCCATCGCCAAGAAGATGTACGGCGCCGACGCGGTCGAGTTCAGCGAGTTGGCCCAGAAGAAGGTCGACGCGTACACCAGGCAGGGGTTCGGCAACCTGCCCATCTGTGTGGCCAAAACGCAGTACTCGCTGTCGCACGACCCGGAGCTGAAAGGCGCGCCGACGGGCTTCACGGTCCCGATTCGGGATGTCAGGATGGCCGCTGGTGCTGGTTATCTGTGAGTTTCTCACTGTGCCGTCTGATGTTCCCAACGGTCATTTGTACTAATTCCTCATGTACAGGTATGCTCTCGCCGCCGACATCCAGACCATCCCCGGTCTGCCCACCGCGCCTGGTTACCTCAACGTCGACGTCGACGCCGAGACGGGCGAGATCGACGGTCTCTTCTAAACTATCCACACAAGTGATTTTTCAAACTCCCAAAGACTTTCTCTCAAGATCTCAAATGTGCATGGTCACTCAACGTGACGACTTATTAGAGAGGCGTTCGGGATATAAAGGAGGGGCGGGGGCCGTACAGCATTCAACACGGAAGGGGGAAACAGGAAAGAGGAAAGCATGTGGCGTGTGTCTTTTTCAACATTAATACGGTGGCGCCAGGGCTGTTCGGCGGATATGCCACAAAATGTGACCAATGTACTTAACGTGACATGAGGCTGCGATGATACCTCAACAAACACGGCGGTGAGCCTTGACAAGAACGAAAAGGAATGTTCCATTCCGCAATTTACACGTGGCCTCCAGTTCGGCCTCGATCTCCCTTCTCGTGATGAATTGGCTTTCTCTATATGGGTAATTAGGTATGTATCCATAGATGCAAGGGAGTGCACGACGCCTACATGTCGAGAAAAGGCTCAAAACTGACTATATGAATATTATCTTGTGTGGCTCCTTTGGACCTTTGTGTGTCGTCAGCACGCAGGCCCCGGCGGAAATCGCCCTCGGTCCTGCGGAGACAGGGTAAGCTTACAGACTTGCCGGTACAACCTCGCCAAGCGGGAATGATGACAGCAGTATTTACAGCATAAGGGTTGACGTCCAACATTTGTGACTTCCTTTGCCAGATTAATATTTGTTTGTCTTTTCCTGCTTCCTTGCTTCCTCGCTTTACAGTCACCCCAGCAATATGGCCTCTATCAAGGTGGCAGTCACGCAAGCCGAACCCGTGTGGCTCGATCTCGCCGGATCTGTCAAGAAAGCCGTCAATCTCATAGGCGAGGCCGCAAGCAATGGTGCCAGCATCGTCGCATTCTCTGAGGTCTGGCTACCGGGTTATCCGGCCTGGATATGGTGCGCTGCCGTCAAGTCGTCTCACCTTGAAGAAACAAGCTGACCCCCCTCACAGGGACCGCCCCGTCGACATGGAGTTCCAGACGCGCTACGTCTACAATGCGCTCTCCACGTCGTCTCCGGAGATGGAGAGCCTGCTCGCCGCCGCTCGGGAGGACTCGATCGCGGTGGTTCTGGGTTTCGCGGAGCGCACGCCCTCCAACAGCACCTACATCTCGCAGGCCATCATCTCCCCGCAGGGAACCCTCGCGCTCCACCGGCGCAAGATCAAGCCGACGCACATGGAGCGCACGCTCTTCGGCGACGGCTCCGGCGGCGACCTGACCAGCGTCGTCGAGCTCGACTTCGGCGCGCCGCTGGGCAGGGTCAAGGTCGGCACGCTGGCCTGCTGGGAGCACACGCAGCCGCTGCTCAAGTACCACGAGATCGCACAGGGCCCCGCCGTACACGTCGCCATGTGGCCGCCCCTCGACCCGGCGGCGGGCCCGGGCCACGCGAGGCTCTGGAGCATGACCAAGGAGGGGTGCCAGAACCTGTCGCAGACGTTCGCGATCGAGTCCGCCTCGTACGTGCTGCACTGCACGGCCGTGTGCTCGAGCAGGGGCGTCGAGGCGATGAGGACGCAGGCGGGACTGCTGTGTCGCGAGCCGGGCGGCGGGCACAGCTGTGTCATTGGGCCTGATGGGAGGTTGCTCACCACGCCGCTGGGGGACGGGAACCCCGTGGCCGAGGGCATCGTGTATGCGGACCTTGACCTGTCGATGGTGGTCGCAGCGAAATCCTGGCTGGATACTGTTGGCCACTACAGCCGGCCGGATTTGCTGTGGCTCGGCGTGGACAAGAGACCGAAGCCGCATGTAGCTGACCAGAATGATAGTCGCGAACGATTTCTTGGCTGAATTTTAGATCTAGGCAAGGACAGATTGTTGATTTACTTGCGGTGCCATTCGAACCGATGTCCGTGTATTTGTGCGGTCTCGAGGGTTGTCAGAAGCACGGGCTGAGACCAGCATGCACAGAAGTCAGTACTCCCAGAGTCATGGTTCAAAATTTGTGCATAATCATGGAGTTTGAGTGCTCGCGGCAGGCTTATACATAGCAACCTAGGCATCTAAAGAATGTAAATTCAGGCATATCATATATTCTAAATTCTTTTCTTAACTCCATCCGCTCAAGAGAGCCGCTCTATATCGTCAGTGTCTTCTAGTACACGATATCAGCTTTGAGCCCAGATCCCCTGCAGGTTACCCTCACAGTCGACGAACCGAGCCAGATATCCCAGGCCATGGCCAATTGCTGTCTTGGGCCTGCGAGATTGGCAAGTCAGTATACATCATGGTGCCGCTGGATCAGTAGGTATGGGCGGGAGAGACCGGAAGCAAGTCACAAGCTCGATACACCATGACAGAAGATTCAGAGCGACAAGACTCAAGGCCAGCAGCAGCAACAAGCCTCGTCCTCGAGGAGGAACTCACGAGTGTAACCTCCCGCCCATCTCCTCCACCCTCCTCAACGTCCCCTCGATGCTCCCCACAGAAAAGGTCGTCAGCACAGCCATCTTCTCAGGCCTGCGCGCGTCCCACGCCCGGATGAGGCACTCCTCGGGCACCTGGATGAACGCGCCCCTGAGCCTGTCGTCCCCGCTGCCCCTGCGGAACATGTGTATCGTCGCCGGGCCCCCGTTGTCGGCCGTGGTCGAGGCAGGAGGACCCAGAGGCGTGTGGCATTCCCAGCCGAAGACGCTCGTGTAGAACACGGCCGCGCGGGTTGCGGAGAGCACAGGAATCTCGAGCCAGCAGATCGTGCCGTGCTGTAAGTGCAGGGACGGGGTTAGTGACAGAAATCAGCGATGGACTCCGTGAAGACACATCCACTCCTGCAGTCCAGGCGAGGCCGGAAGCTGCTACTGCACAGAGACGTGCGTCTGGAGAGCACTCACATCGTTGAAGGAGGACATGGTGGTTGGAACAGTAGGCTTTGTCTGCCCTCTCCGAGTTGTGTCAGACATGGACGTCAAATTCGGAACCAAAAGAAGAATCTTGAGGATAAACATGGAGGCGGGCACACATACGGCATATTGTGCATCCCTGAAGCGCTCCGCCGATTGAACAGATTGACCCGCCAGTCCTCACTACAACCTATGGCGCCACGGCAGGAAGCTAGCCCAGTCGACGCCAAGGGATCACACGAACTCGTGGCGGTATCGTGTTCTCGCGTCGTAGAAATGTTGCGGGAACCATTCACGGCCTGGTCACCGGAACAGGGTCTCTGCCAGCAGAATGGGCCGACGGAACGGGAAAAAGCATGTGCGACTTAAGTAAAGCGGCCTGTGAGCGGGGAGGGGGGGGGACGCGGTTCCACCACTGTACACCGCAGCTATCAGGCGCGCTCGAACCCCGGTGGAAGATGCTCTATATGGTGTGAAAGTCTGATAGACCACTTGACCGCCTCAAAATCTAATTCGTTTTTTGACAAATGGGCCCACATCATTTGCATCTCGTACAAGCGTGGGCCATGCGTTACGCTTCCATACGTCCATCGTGCTCGGCTATCTCCTCTTGAATCTCCCCTTGGTCCTCTTGGTCTGCCGGCTCGGTCCATCCTGTACCGGCCTGGATAAAAACGACCAATGCCGCCAACGCGACCGCCGATGTGTACATGACCTTCAGCGCCACCTCGTACCCATGAACCGCAACCTCTCTCTCGGCGTCGCTCAGAGCACCGCCAAAGACGAGATTGGGACTTGCCACGAGACGTGTGACCAGATTCGCACGATCCGGAGACAGAACCTCTGTCCCATCGAGTATCTCGTACCCGAGGGTCAGCTGTCTTCTCAGGTTCCTCGCGAAGATCCCGCCGCCGATCGACGTGCCGAAGCTACCGGCAAACCCCCGGAACGTTGCCAGCAGACCCGTCGCTATGTAGTGCGTGCCCGGTGTCGACACGTGCAGGACGTGCGAAAGGGTGTAGTTGCAGGCCGCGCCCGTGCAGAACCCATTGGCAAAGACGATCAGGACGTACAGCCACGCGGGCGAGGCGGCGTTGCTCGTCAGCGACAGCCCGAAGAGGGCGAGGCCGAACGAGAAGATGGAGACCACACAGGGCAGCCAGAAGGAGCCTGCTCGTCGTATGTGTACCCATCCGACAAGGATCCCGCCGGAGCCGAAGCCGAGATTCGTCGGGATGAGGACCGACCCTGCCACCGTCGGAGGGAGACCCCGGACGGCGAGCACGAATATCGGGGCGTAGAAGAGGACCGTCCAGCGTGCTGCCATGAAGCCCAGCTGGGACAGACAGGACAGCAAGACGCCGCGAGATTGGAGGACGCTCACAGGAATGAGGGGATCGATCGCCAGCCTATACTCATTGAAGAGGAAAAAGGCCAGAGTGAGGACGGAGAGGAGCATCGGCAGAGGCTGGATCGTGCCGGAGAGTCCGTAGAGGAAGAGCACGATGGTGGCTGTGAGGCTCAGGGCCCCGGCATAGTCGATGGTCTTGAGCTTCTGCGCGGTGCTCTTGTCCTTGGAGAGCTCATGTGTTGGAAACCTGGGGAGGCTGAAATAGACACCCAGGCCGGCCAGGAGGCCAACTGGTGCCTGCACGAGGAACATTTCACGCCAGCCGAGCACTGGCAGCAGGGCCCCAAAGACCACAGCACCGGCAGACACACCGACCGTAAAGCCAGCGTTCACCATGCCCACGAACAGGCCCCTTCGCTTCCTCGACGTGAGCTGAAGCACCAGGATGAGAGACAGCGTCATGATGCACCCCGCCCCTATGCCGGTGAGCGTCCTTCCAAAGATGAAGACCGCGAAAGACGTCGCGCGGGACGTGACGACGGCGCCCGCTGCGAAAAAGGATGCTGCATACAGGATCATGGCGCCGAGGGGGAATATCGTAGCCAGTCGGCCGGCCAGGGGAGCGGTCGAGGCCATGACGATCAGGTACACCGAAGTGAACCACATGGCGCCCTCGTAGGCCTGCAGGTCGTCTGCGATGTGGCCCTGGATGATAGTCATGCCGCTCATGTTGCAGGCCTGCAGGAAAATGAGGACCCACATGCTGAACGATATACATGTGCCTCTGATGGGAGTGACATAGTGCTCGACGGCATTGTCGTCGTCGTCGTCGTCGTCGTCGTCGTTATCGGCGGCGGCGGCGGCGGCGACATGCCTGCCACGCAGCCCGGGCTGAGAGGGTGAGACATCGCGGAGAGTTGGGGACGTCGACCTTGGCCCGAGCAAGGGTGAGTCCTCGCAGGCGCCGACGACGGTCGAGCCCTCGCTCGGAGTGTAGTTGTTGGTAAGGCCCCTGGCCATGGAGTTCCCACTCATGATGTTGAGCTGACAAGTCTGGAGATAGACAGTCTGTGTCCTGGCCTTGCTGATGGCCTTATCAGTGGTCCTCTACACCAGCGATGGGGATCGAGAGAGAGGACTTAGGCGGTAGAGCATATCATCTTGAAGTGAGTCGCAAATAACAATACAGCGTAGGGCACTCTAATGAAGTGATGGCTCTCGGTGAGAGAGGTGTTCCGGGCGAACCGAGATGCAGATACGTTGAAGGAGCCCAACAAAGTCTGGTATGGTGGCGGACAGGGACCTTCTCAATTTGGCTTGATTGGTAATCCCCAAGTGCGCCGGCCGGGGGCCGCATCTTCCCGCCGATCCGGCCGCACCGCGTTGTGGCACCTCCGGTCTCCGGACCGAGTCTCTGCCGGTTCACAAACTACGCGTGACGCCAGCTTATTTTTTTACTTGTGAAGAAGCTTGAGACAGACCTCTACTAATTGCAGCATCTCATCGACACAGATATTCTACCTCAACGGAGCACAGACCTCGCATATGTGTGCTTATGTATATGTAGGTACTCGCTGGCTGGAAGAAGACCGCTGAACCCAACATGGCGTTGTGGAGCACAGAAACGACTCCTTTTACTACTGCGAGCGTAAAATACAGTGGCCGCCACCCACATGTCTGAAACAGTCACTTGCGATGAAGCTTTATGGAAGTTTTGCTACAGAAAGCTGCAAGGTCCTGCTCTAAGTGTGTTCACGCGGTCCACCTGCTTTGATCGCATGCCAGACCGTCATCCCATCCTGTGGGCATTTCGATGTTGCCCGAGTAGTCTTGTTGCCTGCTGTTTACTTATACTTATCATATATTGACGTTCGCGTTACCATTGACTTTGTGATCGGGACCTTCGTGGGCCTGGCTCTTTCTTCGGGCCCAGTCTCTACCGCCCTATCCCATCCTTCATCCAAGACCCTCAAAGATGCTGACCTTGTCCTTCACAGCAGTCGGAACCTCGCGCCGGCCAGTGTTCGAAGATATGTCGTAAACTACAGTATTGCCATCATCCTCAGCGGCCCCCGATATGGAACTGTCATTAGGCTGTTTGGAGTGGCCTTCAACTGGCGCAGTTGATGGCCAGTCGAACCCAATGATTGACTCGGCCTGCGTTGCGGCAATCGCTCCACCTTGCTGAGGTTCCTGATGCTCAGGTTGTGACGGGGTTGGCGGCATAGACCGGGTTGGTGCTGGCACTCGATTTGAAGGGACAGCATGGGATGTTATCAGCGAAGGCTCCCACCCCATTGAGCGCGGAGTTCCTGGCCCTGGCGAACTCGTTGGCGAAATATCACCATCTCGAGAGTTGTCCGTGTTGGCTATACTTTTGGGTCGCATGGGGCGTGCGCCTTTCGAAGGTGCTCTCTGAGACCGCTTGCTCTGTGGCAGAGACCCAGCAGGAGACGCAGACCCGGATCGTCTCTTGTTCCTGTCCCACACGGGTGGCTTGAGCTGGAAGACTCTGGGTGACGCCGGTCTCAAGGAAACATCGCCAGATACTTCTTGTGGGATGGGTTCATCGAGGGCGTCAAACGTAAATCCTTCATGTCTCTGATTCATTGCCCTGGCCGATGTCTGCCTCACTGGCCCCTCGATCATCGAAGGTTGCACCGTTGTAGGTTTGATCTTCGCCTGGGAAGTGTTGCCCTCTTCACATTGCTGATCGCCCGTCTCAAATGTTTTGCGTAGCTTGGAGACAGAGGTTCGACCTGTGTTCAGATTCGATGCTCCCGATGGAAGGGCAGGTGGCTTCGATTGAACGAATGAGGTTATGACGGTGGTGGGCTGGTGACCTGATGTAGACGCGTTGTGGATTTTTGGCACCTTTCGCACCGTGGAGGCGGCGAGGCAGGAAGAGCTTGGCTTTGGAATACCCTGCCTGAGTGAGCAAGACTCGGAAGCCATGGGGATTGGAGACAGTGTCGTCGGTGTCTCCATGAGATCTGCAGATATCCGAGAAAGCCGTCAGTCAAATAGTCCCCATCGGAGGGTCATCTTTGTCTCAGACTCCCGCAAGCGTTGTTACCTCCGTCATGTTCGAGTGTCTTACTAGTGCGGGCCATGGACTGCAAGCCTTGGCCCCTTTCGGAAGAAGTTACCGCCTCTCCATCTTTGCTGTGGTCCAACCTCTCGTTCGGAACCGAGGAGACCTACTCCTGGATCGTTGTGGACGAGAACCCCAATGCAACCCGTTCATTCCTCTCCGTGCCTTGACTGTCCTGGGAACCATCGAAGAAATCGCCCATGCCTACCTCGCACAGGAGGAGAGCTCGACAATGTGACCGGTGCGGCTGTACGGAGGGAGACAACCAGTCGCGGTATGTATCAAGGCCACTAGACGGGTTTGTGACTGGAGATGGGCTCACGTCGGTCGGTTTAATCGGCCCAGAGTCGTCGTGGCACTGCTCTTCGACGCCAGTATCGCTGGATTTCGGCCTGCGCACCACGTTCTTCCAGGTCTTGCAAGGTGGCATCTTGAACGCCGATGCGCACCAGAAGCAACTCTGCAGTATGGCAATGAAGCTCGAGTGGGGTTGCGATGAACGACACAAGAAAGCCCGTGATGAGGTCGAAATTCTCGACGACGATTGCAACGAATGCAAGGAACATGAATGCGATGAGCAACACCCACGAGGCCACAAATACAAGCCGACAAGCAAAGAGGATCGCAGCGAGGACGAAGGCGGCCTCGCGAGCGCCAACGTGAATGGCGACAAATTTGACGACGGCGTCTACAAGGCGTGAGATTAGATCAAGTGGAAACATGGCCAGGGCCCTCGAAGTCGGGACGAGAAATGATCCCAATGGGTAGGCTTGTAATCAGAGTGTACGGATTGTTTTCTGAGGCTGCTTGGATAATCACGTCAATATTGGTGACAACAAAACACGACATGGACTGGCGCGTACGGCGGACTCTGGGGCAGCGCGAAGGTGCTGCACACTGTAGTTTGGGTATGGCAAGCGCCCAGGCCAGTCGTCACTGCTGATGACTGTTGAACATGTTGGGCGGGGAGGGGTGGTGCACTAATTTCACAGGTGAGGAAGTGACGTGAGGGAAGAACAGTGACTGTTGGGGTCACTCCACAGCCTGAGCATAAAAGCAGGAAGGTCCAAGGCACAGCTCTGTATGCTGTGGGGTTTGTCTATTGATAATTTGTGTACGTATGGCCGCCAACTCCTCTTCATTCAGGGCGTTGGAGCCCAGCGCTGACCTAGCATGCGTGTTCCCGGATGCTCCCATGGGCGCTTGCTTGCCCTCTAAAACTTCAGAAGCCCGGAGTCCTATCCGTCTTACCCACTGCAGACTTCAAACTCTCTATGGAACTTCCCGAGGTATGTCCTCGCTGTCTGACTGCCTCGCCGCATTTTCAAACTCATGCCTGACGCCGGCCCGTCGAGTGTGTCACACGCGGAGCTGGTTTCTCCACTAGAGCACCTCCTCCGACCGCTGGATCTCATGGTCGACTCTCACGCGTCCAGGCTCGACACCGGCATCGATTCTCGCCAGCTCGATATCCACCGCGCTCATTGGAGTGCTGGTGACCGTGGCAGTAACACCCGCCTTGCCGGCCATGGCGTGGCTCTTCTTTCGGCCGCCGCCCAACACCGTGCTGTCTTTGGAAGACTGGCTCCACGTTGGGTTCAGAAGGGCATTCTTGTTGGATGTGAAAGCCTCGAAGCGGTCTTGCGGGTTGTGGCTCACGCGAGCCGTCTCAGAAACGCCGCTGTTGAAGGCGGCAGGATCCGCAATGCGCTGGGCCACCAGCGTTCCGAGTGGCAGCACGATCAGGACAGAAGTGTAAAGCAGGGAGCCCGCTTCGAATTGCACTCCCCAAGAGTATTGCAGGCCGGCAAAGAAGACTGAAACGAACCAAGTCAGCATTTTTTTTTCTTTTCCCCTTTTTTCTTCTTCTGCAGTGTGTCGACAGAGTGGTGGTGATGTGATGTCCTTACCAGGGATCAGCATCAGGACGCCGTTGGCCATAACTAACGCATCCATCGCCCCGAGTCCCTTTGTCGTGGGCAGGAAGCTGCGATTCTTCCAGAGGTGGACGACGAGCTTGCAGATGAACAAGAAGCAGAACCAGCAGATACAGGCGACCTCGAAGCCGAGAAAGCAGTATCTCACCCACACATACTTCAAGATCAGCGCATACCCCTGGGCAGGGGAGAGTCCCAGTTGGATGATCTGGTACGCCGCAGATGCTCCCATGAACCCTATTTCAAGGAGCACCAAGACGATGGACCATATGAAGATGGCCCACTTGTAGACCTTGTTCCAGAACCTGATCATGGCCCACGCCTGGAGGATGAGCGCCATCATCATCATGATATTCTGAGGAATCGTCATGACTGTGGACGCCACGGAGTTGGCGTAGTCCGTGCGTGTGACATAGCTGTAGTCGCCACTGTACAGGGCGTAGAAGGTGACCCAGGATGAGTTGAAGTAGACGAGGTACAGTATGACACGCACGACGTTGGTGCAGAGAGCGGCGATGTTGAGGTAGGTCGGGAAGCGCCAGAACTTGGTCTTGGGCGTCATGGTCATGATGACGGCAAGCATCACGAGAGAGGCCCCGATCTCCACGCCGTAGCCGGTGCACCTGATGATCATGGTTGAATTGTTGGAGTCGACCTTGGCCAGAGGCACAGGCTCCGTCTGGCCTCCAGGTAAGGTCAGGTTGATGACCTGATCGACGAGATTGTCCATGACGGTGATCCCCAAGGCTCAGGTCCGTTGCACTCGTCTTAATTCTACCCTCAGGGTCATCAGCCGTTGCCGTTATGCGCAACACTACTGGGGAAGTGACCCACCACGCTGCGATGTTGAAAGTCCCACACTGACTTATATCGGGCAAAGATCTTCCGGCTTCTCGTGAATGCCGAGGGACTGGTGCAGGGGTTCGAACGTCAAGGGACCACCAAGACAAAGGCTTTTGCGCAAGACGAGCTTAACTCTCACGGCAACGGGCCGAAGCGTTTGTGCCGCAGGGAGGTCCGGCCCTTGGGTGGAGGATAGACAGGGGAAGAGGTCTAGAGCGAGGTTTGTCCTCTCGAGGGACTCTGCTGGAATGTTGCTGTCGGGCCAAATTGGCAGTCTTGAAGTTCTCGCAACGAGGGCCGAATCAGTGTTGGATTTTGGGCTCGTCAATGCTGATCTGATGGTGGGAAGTGGTCGCAACTTTGTAGAAGTATTGAAGAGAAGACCTCGCAAGCTGAACATCGCACGCGTCAATCAAGGAGGAAATACAACCCTAGTGTGCGAATACTTTGTGGCGAACTGAAGACGCCCGTAATGGAGGAGAAATGTTGGTGCTCGTCCCATTGTGGTAATATTAAGAATGGCCCCAGAGACAGCACAATACGAAGGGAGGTGAGCACAGCTGAGAGTGCAGCTGCCATTCCTGATGGCACGCGGCGATTGTGATAGATTGAATGATGGGGGTTTAGGATTGTAAGATGTCGTTCTGTGGTGTTCTGGAATGGGACAGTCTTGATATTGTCCATGAGACCTCCTTAGTATTGTGCCCCCCTCCCCCAGGGCTGTGGGGCCACGCGTTCCAAGCGAGTTTTCAGCGCCAGTCTATCGAAATTTGGATGGAATCCGGTGGAGAGGAATTCGGGCTACTCAATTCGACAAGTCGTTCGACTGCCTTGCAAAAAGATGGGAGTTGTCGAGGGGTGTTGCGTTGGCCGCGCGTATGTCAAGTGGTGAATCCAAACTCGCCTGCAAGTGGGGGTGTTACAACAAGGTCACGGTGTCCCAGGGGTGGGAGCGATAGGCAAAATCGGACATTGATGCTCCCTTTTTCCCTTTATTTTTTCTTCTTCTCTTCCTTCCTTCTTTCTTCCAAAGATTACGAGCGCAAGAGAGGGTATTCAGACAGTCAAGCAAAGTTACTCAATCCAAAAGATCCCTTCCGTGTACTTGATCGAGAGATGGAAGTGTGAAGTCGCAGGTGAGGGCCTCAAACAACAGCCGCAAGGGTGTTGAGTCTTCAGTCTGAGCCGGTTCCCTCATGTGGCTGCTTACAAACCCCATACTGCATCGAGTCGCTCTTCGGCATCCTTCAAAGCATTCGTCAAGATTGGCCATGCGTCCCAGACAGCCTTCTTGAAGATGACATGTTGTGCGAGATCCAGGGCCTCCTTACGAGCGTCGATCTCGGCTTTGATATCCTCGTCGTTGCCTGTCAGCCCCCATCTGTACTTGAAAAGCAAGCCTCGAGCTGCATCCCTGGAGAACAGTTAGCCAATGCGAATTGGGGTTCAAGGTACAATCGTCCGTCTCAAATGAGATATTTCTGCTCTGTAAATATGGTGTGACCCCCCCCCCCTTTCCCAAAAAAGATAATAATCTAGCGAAGGGAGGCAGCCAGGTTCAAAAGGCACAACATGACAGCGGAAATAACCTAGGCCCGAATGAACGGATCATGCAAGCACATAGGAAATACGTGGCGCATATGGACGGCCTTGTGCATATAAAACTTACTGCTTAACGATCTTCCAAGGATCCGCATTGAGGTCTTCGAGGATTTCCTTTTGACGAGCTGCTTTCTGAATAGCTTCATCCACGGACTCGACGGTGGGATCAACGGTGATGACTTGCCTTCCGTTCGGGCCGGGCGTCAATCCTTCGACCAGACCGCAGTATTCCCGCAGCTTGTCCTCGTGAGAATCCGTGTCAAAGGATGGGTCGCCTTTGTCACATGCCGGACATCTGCACATGAATCCGCACAACTCTTGCAGCATTCTCATTCGCTCATGTCGGGGCTTGAGGACGTCGATGTAGGCGACTGTCAACTCCTCTCCTGCCCGGATATCTCGCAGCGCGGACAGAACAATCCCGTCGTCGTCGTCGTCGTCGTCGTCGTCGTCGTCGTCCCAGTTAACGGTTACATTCGGCGTACAGGAATGTTTGAAAAGGTTTGAACGGATCCAAAAGCCGTCCTCGAGGGTGTTGGTTATGAAGATCCCATAGATCTTCACGAGAAAATTAAACTCGTACGGTTCGAGGAGGTCCATGTAGGCATGCGCAGTGTTGGCATGCCTAGAGGTTCTGCGTATCTCAAGTACAGCTTCGCGTATGATTCGCCGGTGGCTGGATCGAGGTCTGTACAGAGCATACAGGCTTTGGTATCGTCGAAGGGTATGCGGTGGCATCATCAGATACTGATCAAGGAGGTGTGGAAACAAACTGTGAGGCATATTAGGAAAGAAAAGCAAGGTTTCAACAAACTGTTTAGAACGTAAATTGATGTTATTCTATAAAGTGTATATATATAAAGTTAAAAGGTGCGCTTTATTTATAAGCTTTTGCAGCGCTGTTTATAGTGCTGGTTTTAGCAGGGTTAGGGTTATAGGTATATAGTTTTTATATACCCCCTAGCTATAAGTTAGCTGCAGGGAAACTACCCCCTACTTAACTTTTTTTTCTACCCTATACCTAACTTTTTATTACTAATTTTACCCACGCATTGCCTAAGTTTTTTTAAGCTTTTTAACAATAGCTAATAAGCCTAAAAACAGTCTTATAAACTTTTTTTAGCCTTTTAACAATATTTAAATGCCCTTTACTTATCTACGCGCTTATTAGAAAAAGTTTATTAAGAGTGTTTATAAGCGTTTTTTTTATAAGCATAATAAGATTTACACTTAGTTAAGCGCTAAATAAAATGCCTCTAATATTTTATTTATTTCTTTTACTATTAATAAATATCTTTTTTTATTTATAATAAAAAAGTTGCTAATGTTAACACACTTAAAGTTAACCCTTTACTGCTTATTTTTAGCAATAGAAATAATTAAAATAACCTTATTAAAGCTTTTATTAATATTTCTAATAATATTAAAAATAATTCTAAGCTTATTGTTAATAGTAAAAACGCTTAGGAAAATAATTTTAGCGCTTTTTCTCTTAATAATAATAATATAAAAAACCCTTCTAAGACTAGTGCTAATAATAGTAAAAATAATAAAGGTAACAAAGGTAAATTGTTTTAATATAAGAAATATAATAAATAAAAACTAATAAGTTTTATATAAATAATTCTAAGAGTAATAAGGCTGCTAAAAATGCTAAAGATATTATTTTCAGCAAGCTTTTTTTTTATTTAAATAGTTAAGAGATTTAAAACTACTATTTGCAACTATGCTAATAAGCTTTTAGCTAACCTTTTTAAGCGCTTAGTATCTAATATAACTTATACTATACCTTATATTAACTATATCTAAAACGCTTATAGTAGAAAAAGCAATAAAATTTGCCTTAATAAGTTTAAGAAAGCTAATAATAAGCGCTATATTAAATGCTATAATTATTATAATAAAAATTTGCATATTTATGCTTTTATTTCTAAGGTCCTTTTGCCTATTGCCTATTTTATTTAGCGTAAGCAACTGGCTTTTTTAAATGCTTGTAGTTATATTAAAATACAGCAGCGCTAGATATAAAAGGATAAAATTGCTGATATAATTAAGAAAGCATATAAAAAACCTATTGCTAAGCATAATTACCTTTATATTAAGGCTTTTATAACTTATATAAAAAAGGCTTATATAATTTAAAAGGTTTTAATAAAGCTGTTTAAAAGCAATTATTATAATAACCTTAAGCGCAAAATTAAGCGCAGTAATATAGCCTTTTAGAAAAATGCTTCTAAGCTAAAGCATACTTAAAAAAGTATTTCTGCAGTTTAGTTTAATATAAACTTATAAAAAGAAAAATGCACTAAAGCTTTAGTTAAACTTGGCAAAGTTTTAAATAAAGTTTTTCTTAAGCCTTAAGCGCTTTAAATAATGCATTTTATACTTAGATATTATAGTTATAAATGCTTAGATTAATAATCCTAAGCGTTAAAGTATTTTAATAAATATTAGCAAAAGAAAAATAAGTAATTTATTTAGCTAATTTTAAGAGTTTATAAAGTTGCAATTACGCTGCATTTAACCTTTATAATACGCTAGGTAAATAGTATTTTAATAAATAATTTATAATCCCAACTCTTTTTTTATATTTTATAAGTTTATTATCGCTTTAAAATGCTTAAACAAAGCTTATGCCAAAGATTTTATAAGCTTATCTATAGGTATTTAAGTTGTGTTATCTTTAAGGGTTTCTTTTAGAAGCTTTAGACTTTTTTTTTTGCAAAGTATAAGGCTTTTTTATATTTAGCAAATGCTTTGTTTACTATTACATTAAATATATAATGCATAGTTTAATAGTAATAGTCAGCGCCTCAAACTAGCCTTTTAAGCTAATTAAGCAAAAAGATAGTTAAGAAATTTAATTAATGTATTTTATTAATCCTTTTTATAAAAGTGGTTATATATGTATAATTTGTTTTTAAAGCTTGCTTAATTTTCTTTAATCTCTGTAGCGGTTGGGTTAGCTTGTTTAAAGCGCTTTAGCTTTAAGTAGCAAAGTGGCGTATATTCTGCGCAGTATAGATATTTTTAACAGCCTTTTTAAGCTTTTTTTTTTAAATAAGCTAATATTTTAAATATTATGCTTTAGAGAGCTAGTATTTTAAATTTTATGTTCCAGAGTATTTAATAGAGTTAAAAGTTTCTATCCTATGTGCTATTATTTTAAACCGCTTAATAAAAATGGTTTAAATGCGCTATTTTAATTATCTACCCCTAAGTTTTAACCTAATAAACTATCTAAATCTTTCTTTAAAGCTATATCTTAGTTGTTTTAACCGCTTTTAATATATAGCAGCAGGCTTATTGCTACTATAATATAATTGAGAATTTCCTTTATTTTAACATTTTTAAGCAAAATAACCTCTAGGTTAGCCTTAGAAAGGCCATCTTAAGCCTCTTTCTCCCCTAGGGTATAAAATTAAGTTTTATTAAAAAAGACATTGTGCATTATTATTACTTTTCTAAGCTTAGAAATCTATATGCAATAAATTCTTATAAAGACATAGCTAACTAAATAGCTTATATAGGCCCTAGACTAGGTTTTTATATTATGTTTTATACTACTTATCTCACGCTCTCTCTTAAAAACATAGGCACAGCAGCTATAAGCATATACATTACTCTAATCTAAGCATAAATCCTTATATAGCTTATATATTTACGCTAGCTTATACTATTAAAAATACTATATAAATTACTCTAGCAAAACTTAATTTAGTAAATAGCTATATCTATGTATTAATAAGCACTTATTAAATAGCCAAATCCTAGTATATATAAATTTTAGCTATAATTCTACTAGTAATTTTAATCTTAATTGTAAAACTAAAGCCTTTTTAATAACACCTTTTCCTACTTATTCAACGCCTTTATTAAGCTTTTTAATGCATAATAATGCAACTTTAATATTAATCCTACTTTTTTTATATTATCTTATATATACTATTGCATACTTTATTTTAATAATAGCAGCTTTAGCATTTTAGCAAATTTTATAAACCTATAATTTAAAATAGCAGTTTATATATACCTTATAATTCCATAGCGTTAAAAAAACCAATTTCTAACCCTTTTTTATAAGGTTTATTATAACTAATTCGCCGCTAAACTCGTTTTTATAAATAAATATATACTTTGCTTTATTATACGCTTTATTATAAACAAAAAAGTCTTATAATATTCTTTAAAAAAGTTTTAAGCTTACTTATTTAAAAAGTTCTCAATATATATTCTAAATAATTATAACACTTATATAAAACTTGCATTCTATACATCTTATTCTATTAATTTTAACGCCTCAAACTATTAAAACTAAAAGCTACAGCGCCTTTGGTCCTAAGTGCCCTAATTAAAGGTGTTAAAAGTGTTTTAAATCGTTTCTTATGCGCACGTCTTATTAATCAACGTTATCAAAGTTGCTTATAATAGCTAGTGTAACAATTTTATCGAAAAAAAATTAAAACTTTAAATAAGACAAAATAGGCTTATATTTAAGGAAAACCAAATTAAACTTTTTAACTAACTTAGTAAGAATCACATTCTCTTTTATTATTTTATAGCATATAGTATAATTAAAACCACAATACTATATCTTTACATTAGTTAAGCAAACTTTAAAAATAATATTTAAATAAAAACCTTTAACTACTGCCACATCTAATAAAATTAAGTCTAGCGTTTATTCTTTATCTTTGCCATTTAAAGCTTTTTTAAAGCGCCTTATTTTATAACCTATAATAAAAAGTGTTAATATGCTAGCATTAGTTATATTATTGCTATAAAAGCGCTTAAAAGAGCCGGTCTTAAGTAAATTAATAGAGTTAACTAAGTATATAGCACTATAATTGTTAATAATAGTATTGTTTTAAAGAGGGTATTTGTAAATTAAAAATAAGGTTAAATAAATGCCTATGCTTATATTAGGCACTTTTAAGTTTAAAAGATTAGAGTTAATAATTGTATAAACTAAATAGTATATTATTATATATATAAATAAGCTATTTAAAGCTTAAAATAAAAGAAAGAGTAAAGAGTTTAGGTTTTAATGTTGTTAGATAGGTAGAACGCTTTAGACTGTTTATTTAAGGAGTTTTTTTTTTTTAATTTAGTTAAAAATAGCTAGTTAAGCTTAATAAAGTTTTTTTTAAGAGCTTTATATTAAGGGTTTTTATATAAGATAATTTTAATTTAAAAAGTAATTGTATTATTAAGTATTTTATTAAACTTATTCTTAGCTTTTTGTTTTTTAATATAAGCATAGTAAAGGATATTACATTTAATTAAAGGCTAATTATGCATTGTTTTTTTATTTAGAAGGCAAAGGTAAAAGTGCTTTAAACTAGCATTTTAGTTTCTCTAACGCTTATTTCTGCTTATTTTAAGCGCTAGCAAATGGGAAAATGCTTTAAAAGGGTTATTTTCTTCTAAGGTAGCAAAGATCTTTTAATTATTATGTTTATAATTTAGTTTATTATAATGAAAAAGGGCTAAAAATGTATTTATAAGCTTGTTAAAAAATTTGATTAATTTTTTTAAAGTGTTATTTTTAATTAATTTCTAAAGTTGTTAATTGCTTTAACTAAGCATAAGCCTTTTAAAGATTGCCTAAAGGAAATCTTGCGCCTTAAAAAAGCCTTTAATTTTAGGAATTTTATACGCTTATATTTAGATATAAATAGCTTTAAATTCTCTAATCTAAGTTAATACTTTGGTTTTCTTATCTTAAGCTTTTTAAAGATAATTATAGTATTAAAGGCGTATGGTATTGCTGATTGTAGCATTGGTTAATTCAAGGTTTGCTTTTAGGTTTTAAATAAATTGCTATACTAATAGGTTTTTTTAAAGCTTTATTTTTATAGTATACGCGTTAATAAGGTTTTTTTAGACTGTTTTATTAATTTATGTCTAGATTTTGTTTAGGTTTGCCTTTTTAATTTTGTATTTTTGCAGATAGTGTATGTATGTTACATTTAATTAATCGTTGGAAAGGGGTTTATAGTTGCCTAGATCTTATATTTCTTATATATTGCGTTTCTGCTTAGAAAGGCACTTTTAATATTTTTTTCTCTTTGCGTTTTTTGCTTTGTGTTTAAGTTTATAATCGTTAGCTTAGTTGTTATAATAGTTTTCTTTGTTTTAGTTGTAAAGCGCTGCATTTAGCGCTTTTAAATCTATTAAATACTAAACTTAAGCTATTTAATAATGTGCTTTTAAGTATTAAAATTATTTTAGGAAGGTATATTAGTTTATATACTTAATAAAGGCATTAAGCTTTTTGTTGGCTATTTTAAGTATAATTGTAAATGAGTGGAATAAAGCGTTTTTGCCTTTAAAAGTTAAAAAACAAAGTAGAAAAAGGTTTATTTTAGTTTTATACGCAGTTAGGAAAAGATTTCTAGGTTGCTTACTAGGCTTATAACTATAGAAATAAACTGTAAGGCATATTAGGAAAGAAAAGCAAAGTTTTAATAAACTATTTAAAATATAAATTAATGTTATTTTATAAAGTGTATATATATAAAGTTAAAAGGTGCGCTTTGTTCATAAGCTTCTGCAGCGTTGTTTATAGTGCTGGTTTTGGCAGGGTTAGGGTTATAGGTGCATGGTTTCCACAGGAGGTCCACTATAAACGTGCCGTCCGAAGCACTCTGGGGGTTGTTACGGCTAGGCGGTGCCATCGTGATGGGCTCTTCCAGAATGATTGTGTGTGCCGCGATGTCTTTCGACGCGATGGGAACTCGGTTCACGACGTAGTGGCGGGTCTGATCCTTGGCTGCGAGAGAGCACCGAGGATGTTAGCGATAAGCCCATGATCATGAGCTGTCGTCTTCCGAGGATGAACACTTACGAGAATCGCCACCTCGGAGTCGCCTACTTGAAGAGGGGAGCTGGCCGCCATGAAGCAGCACATCACCCTTTGGAACAGCCTTCAAGAGCCGCCTGAGATCCGCCATGTGATCCATGCCGAGGACGCGTGTGCTGAGGAATTTCGGGTGGAAGAAACGGTGTTGCTGTGAATGGTGTCAAACGATGACTGGGGACCTTTTGCTCCAAATATGGACCACAATTTTGAGTCCCAAGTGCTTCTTAACTGGTAGGGGTGCAGAAATGACAGCTGCTAATCGTTGCAGTGAGGACGTCAAAATGTGAACCCTCGGACTTGTCGATCTGTACAGCGTCTTAATTCCTTTTCATGAAGTGTTGCAAGTTTCGAGAGGCAATTTCAGATTCAAGAAGTGTGGAAACTTTTTTTTTTATTTTTTTATTTTCTTTTGAAAGCCAAGGTGGGGGAAAAAAGCAACTGCCCAAGTGCCAGCTGGTCGAGGAAAAGTGGCCTTTTACTCCCTTAGCTTCCGCGTGACTACCTAGACTCTTTAGCTCTGTTAAATGCCCTAACATGGCATGTGACGTTCACAGGAACTCTCAAGGTCCGCAAGACTGAGCAAGATACAGAAGCCTGTCATAGACAGAATTATCAAAAGAGACCACAAGACAAATCAAGGTGGACAGCCGTGGTTCAGTCATGGAAGTACCCGGTGGAGCAAGGCGCTGAGGTACTTAGGCATCGAATACCTAGGTATTCCCTATTTGGCACGTTCACATGGCCACTGCAGTCTGCACATACATGATCCTAAGCCGCATATAAACATCAACATCATATTGCATTTGCTTCTTCTCACGCTGTCATAACCTCCCTAACACTGTCCTTGTGGATTCTTGCCAGCCACGTCTTTGCCATGAAGGCCCTGATCCTCTTTCCATAAAGCATAAACGGGATGAGCGCAAGGTTATTCGCCAACAAGACGCCACAAAAGACACCAGAGATCATGACTGCGTACCCGTTTTGCGTCACCCACTCGAGGATATCGATCCCCATGCCGAAGCTGATGGCCTGCTTCCCCAGATTCATGGCAATGAGCATCTCGCTCGTGTTCGCCGTGTAGCTGTCCAGCGCGTAGCTCAGGACGAATGTGAAGTAAAAGTATGAACTCCACTGCGTCATGACGACACCTGCGAAGTATCCGATCCAGTGGAGATCCTTCTCAGCAGTGAACCCGAAGACGATCAGGCCAGCAGGGGCCAAGAGCATGGCGGGCAAGCAGACCCCGAGGCGCATCTCTGCCTCGCGGATCATGTTGTTCTTCTTGGTGAGGCGAGCGGCGAGGCGGTCAGAAGAGGTTGTGAAGGGGATCGCAGCGCCGTAGCCAATGATGGTGGCAACGGAGATCAAGCCGCTGTTCAGCTCCGACCAGTTGTAGGGCGGAGCAGTGACCTTCAAAGGCATAATGTAGTTGAAAGTCAGGGCTCCGAGGCCAATGTAAATACCTGAAGAGGACATCAGTCAGCCAAGATGATCCGCCTCGAGCAGCGCCGCAGTGAGCTCCCGCGAGGCAGGTATTCAGATGGCCTACCGTAGGTTGTGACAACCCAGAACACATGAGGTACGAGGAAGTAAGTAAATGACCGTGCCATCATCAGGAAGAAGTCCGAGTCCCGCTGGTACACGCCCCAGAATTTGAGTTGCTGGGCAAAAGACTTTCGTCGCGGCAGATCGAGGGTCGATTCGACCTTAGTCGCGACTGGCGAGACGCTCGACTTCTCCGCCACATCGGGGCCGTCTGAAAGGTCCATAGGCAGCTTGCGGTGGTATGTGGTCTCCTCGACAACAAAGAAAGCCAGGATCAGAAGGGCGCAGGCGAAGGCGAACTCGACGTAGAAGAAGAGCCTCCAGGAGTAACCGCCGTTCAGCATGTATCCGGCAAATAGAGGACCAGTGGAGCCGAAACACAGTGCAACTGGCCACGAATAGGCATCAGCAGGTAGTTACTCTGCCATATACGAGAGGTACAAATTCAGCTTACCGGTGTAGTAGCCGATACGCTGACCACGTTCGTGAAGGAAGAAGATGTCGTTGACAAGTTGCACTGGCAGGGCTTCACAGACTCCCGAGCCAAACGCATGTATGATACGAGCAGCCATCAGGCCCCCGTAAGATGTGGCTTGCGAGGCTCCTATCAGGCCTGCGCAATAGCAAAGCAAGGACAAGAGCATGATAGGCCGCCTGCCAAACTTGTGATACATGGGGACCAGTAGAAGTGACCCTAGGATACCACGTCAATGTTACTTCCACTTTGAGGTAGATACTGGGCACTCACCGAAGCCGAACGCGAGATTGGCATAGCTGATGAGCCCGGAGGCGGTGTTTGGAGAGATTCCAAACTCTTTGGAGAAGATAGCGATGTACACAGACGGTCCGAGCAGTGCCGAGTTGCCTAGGAAAGAGTATAGCGCGCACACGACGAGAATCATTGTCTTCTTGAAGTTGCCCCACTGTGCCGTTCGTTAGGCCTCGGTCTTTCCTACATGACTGCAGAAACCTCGCGCACGTACTTGCAAAGGGTCGTTCGGGTCCTCCGCTGGAACGGGGAAGAGTGCTTGACCGTACCCCGTGTCGTCTCCCTCTGTGTTCCTTATCAGTGGGTTGATTCTTGCTGTAACTTTGTTGGGAAAAGATTGCTCGAACCTCGTGCTCGAAGGTTGACAGTTCCCGGGATGTCTTCTTCGCGGGCATGGCTACGCGTTGTTCCAAAGTCAGTGCTGTTCTCCGAGGCAGTTCCTCGCCGTGCTCATGGCCTACCTGTGTGCCAAATGCCGCCTTGGTGTCGTAGGTTCATCGATGGCCATCTTGGCTGACGGTGACTGGGCGATGCTTGAGAAGGTGGGAGAGGCACACCGAGTGGAGAGACGGACACTTGAGGTCGGACGTGCGTAGCAAGGATGGACGGGAAATCATAGGCTACATATACATACATATATACATACAAACCCAATGCACGCAGACCAGGCGGCCCTGCCAAGCGACGTACACTCCTGGCTGGTTGTGCAGCGGGTGCCAAATCAAGCATCCGATCTACGAGACAAGTCCTAGCGAGCAGGCCCGCTGTCTTCCTCGCAGAGAGAGAATGCTGGCGAGTGGTCAGGCGTTGACCTGTCCCCCGGCCCCAACCTACCGTCTTGTCTCTGCGGGGTTCCAAACCACGATTCCTCGAGGGCTTGCCTCTAGCAGGGATGGCTGTTCCCAGAGCGGCGTTCACACCCATGCTTGGCATGGGGTTCAACCGAACATCAAAATCTGGGGTAAGCTACGAGGACGGGGGGGGGGGGCGAGCTAATAAACCCACTGGACGGCCGGACTGCCAGACTGCATTAACGTTATGGGTGAAACCAAGCCTGACGGCACGGTGACAAAATCGAGCCACCTCAGAGCATTGGCCCGCGAATATGTTCTTATGCAAGGATGTGGGGCACATTCGTGCTAGTAGACTGTCGCCCTCGAATGGGTCGGGTAGCGGGTGAATATGCGTGTCAGCTGCAAGATTCTTGACATCTGCCGGGTCGACACAAGGAGTTGGTGTGGGTAAGCCAGGTGATCCTGAGTGCCAAAGAGATGGGTCAGTTCGGTATCGCTGCGTCGAGGTCTCCGGAAACGCACATGAGCCTCTTCAGTGATGGTCGGATTGGTGGTTGTGGGCGTGGGAAGAGCAAGCGGCGGCGGAGGATATATTTGTAGATTTCTAGTCCGGGTCAAAGACTGACTATTTTTGCTGGCTCGCCACCAATGAAAAGAAGCCGTTGCCACCGTGGCTTACGGGGTCCACGGGTGCATCACAGAGTCTGCCTGGCTGAAATGCATCGTCCGGCTTCTCGGCGTGTATGCAGACTACTTACCCAGGGTAGTATTGCAGGGTTGTCAGAACGACACTGGTTGAATTGTGTCCCAAGCGCATCATCGGCCTCAATTTTCCCTCTACCTGAACATGTGAGTCAGGGTCCTCTCTCCAGAATGACCGACTCAATGATCGAGATGAACCAGTCCGAGAATCAGACTCGCAACTTCTCAAGGGTTGTGACAGGTTCATGCACAAGTAATCAAATCAAGTTTCAACCCCTGATAACCCCATTTCCAATCAAACTACAGCTGTCATGCATGTTGCCATGCCAGTGTGGGTTGCTTCTGGATATTCATGTACATGTATGCGTCTCTGTCTACCGTGGAAAAAAGTTGACGTAAATGTCTCTGCATGAAACCGTCAGAGTCGGATTCATGATAAGTCCAGTTCGTGATGTCATGATCCC
This sequence comes from Dendrostoma leiphaemia, assembly GCA_026120015.1. Classification (NCBI taxonomy): domain Eukaryota; kingdom Fungi; phylum Ascomycota; class Sordariomycetes; order Diaporthales; family Erythrogloeaceae; genus Dendrostoma; species Dendrostoma leiphaemia. The sequence goes on along the minus strand of JALRMF010000366.1, from coordinate 5,273 downwards.
ACGTCCGTACGTGGTAGACATGTGTACTCTAGGTGACTTGGAGTCCTCGTTCGGCACTTGATGCGACTATATCCATCAGAAAGAGTGCTGTGGTTCGCGCCCGAAGCCTGCGTAAACCAAAGCCCTGTGGCCAGGTGTATCCGGACACCTGTGCCGCCCTGCCTAGCTATGATTCTATGAAAAACGATCCAATCAGCTTTGTAGTGGCCTTTCCTGCCCTCGAATATCCGTCTACATGTTCCAGATGAGTCCATTCACATTCCTAACCAGGGCATGACATGGACACATTGCCTCCAGCGATGTCTGAGATCTACCTGTCGTAGATCAAGGTGGGCGGCCCAGTCTCAGTAGTAATCATATTGGTAACACAGATGACCGCCTCGCGTGTCAAGAATGTCCCCGACAGTAGGATTAGAAGCCATACCGTTCATGTCAAGGACAGTAGTGGTTGTTACAAGAGAGCTTGTGCAAGGAGCATATCCTGAAGTGCAGGCATCCGTAACGGTCATTGTCCGGTCTTCGTTGGCTTCTTGCCACTTGGCGAGCTGGTGGTCTATAAAGAGATGATGCATATACTAATGGTCGTTCTCAAGTCAGCATTATGCGCATGAGAATATGTAAAAGTATTGTGGAAAATGTGCCAGGGTCGAAATGAGCTACTTTGAGACGAGGTGCGTCTTTGGCGATACTGCACCGATCGATCTAATGGAGAATTTGGGCGTGTGAGAAAGTACTTACAAAGACGGGGTCGCTAGGGCTTGCATAGACATCGGACCTGGCAAGATGGATGTTAGCACAACCGTCCCGAAGCAGACCAACAGTGCATCATGAGTGCATACATCACAGCCCCAATGCCGTTATGGACCCACGCATGGGGCCCCGTCTCAGCACAGCTACTAAACGTCCCAAAGTCCGTGAATTTCGCACAGTAGTCGATATATGCAGTATTTGCTTCAGCCGTCTCGGTCTCGTTGAGGGCGCGTGACAGACAGTGGTTGGTGTCGCTCGTCCCCGGACCGATGTGACAAATCTTGTTGGCAAAGACTCCGTCCGTGACACAGGTCGCGGCCCCGTCTATCGCTGGTGACACGGTCCCGAAGTATTGGGGCGTGAAGATGCTCGACCCCGCGAAATCGCCGCTGTCCGCCGTCTCGTCCCACCACGGGAGCGCACGGTCGAACCCACACTCGGATCGCAGGGCCTGTTCGAATGTGTCCAGAAAGGACCGGTGCCAGAGCAGGAATATACCATTCCCGTGTACTTGGGTGGTGAGCTTCTGGTGAGTCATGGCGAAATCCTCGTAGCGGCTTGTCGAAGGCGCATAAGCGCTTCCTGCCGATGGGCTCTGCTCGAGACACGATATCGCTGCCATGAACGCCCGGCGGTCAGAGCTGGAGTAACTACGCCACTCGATGCGTGTAGAGATGTCCGTGCATGATGCGGCAGACGCAAGTTCATTGACGTCTGGGTGGGTCGATACGACATCGTTGTTGGTGTCGTTTACGGTACTTGAGTCGAGAAGCGTTGGATCTGCTACGATCTCTGCGAGGGAGAGCGATTTGAAAACGCCAAAGTCGGTCAAGGGGATGTCCGATGTAGGCACGTCCTCGGTAGATGGGAGGACTGCGGTCGAGACCAGCTGCAGACCGGTAGCAAGCAAGGCAAAACGTGAGAAGAACCGCATGATGAGGCTCTAGCAGGACTATATAGACTCTGCAGTTCAGGTTCGAGGGAAACCCCGGAAAAGACAGACTTGGCGAGCTGGAAAACGAATGTTGGTGGATGTTGTGAGCCTGTGACGTCCTGTCTAAGACTGACACACCCGATGATGAAAGTGAGAGGAACCGTTAGACAACTATCTTCACGGGATGAAAGAACATGTGAATGATTATGGCCTTCGAGCAGGTCAGCTTTTATGGTCTAAACTCCAGCAGGCTTCGTTTCCTCAACGTACGCGATACTAACAGCACCATCCTGTCTCCCTGCATTAGAGCACTTTAACACGACCCCAGCGCGTAATTAGTGTCGCACAGCTGCAATTTTGGCTTCGTATCTTAAGGTGTGGCGTCCTTTGTGTACCAAGCCTTGTCCCTATTCTCCTAGAGGGTTAATCAAAGTCAGCCAATCCCCCGGAATCACCACCCGATAGTACTGCAACGAGCTTCCCTGTCCCGTTCAGAGTCAATGCGCTGTCGATCGCTTCCCACCTCCGCACTGTGCCTTTAGACTTCAGACGTCTTTCACCGATGAGGGAGCTTGAGCCAGGCAAGCTCAAAAGTCAGCGTTATTAGGTGATGCCGCGCACCCACGCGCAAGGTTGGATGTCGTGCCGTCTTGCGGCTATCGTCTGCGGAACACGAGTCCTTTATATGACCTGCCGGCATCGAATCAAACTCAACAGTGTGCCCTGAATCACCGTGCCTATATTTAGGGTGCTTGACACGCGAGTCGGTCCACGGTGCAAATGATGACCTGGCACTGAGAACGACCTCGTACCATCAGGGTCCCTAAGTAGGTATCAAACGACGAATTAGGTATGCTATCGGCGTTGAGCGTTACACGCAATAGATCGTGTTGCCATTCCCATGGGCATCAGCCATCATTGGAAGCCTTACATTCAGAACTGTCATCATAACACAGACCAACGACATTCACAACCCGAGGGATGGTTGTTGCTGTCGGGGCCGTTAATATTGCGCACGTGGTGTACTATATTAACTTTGCCTCCTAGCGCCCGTGATGATGAGCCGCACCGACGGAGCTTACGGTCCGTACTCAAACGTTCATTGTCTTCTCTGCTCAGGTCGGTATACTTTCATCATCAAATGGTGGCTCGGTGAAGTAGCGAGACGACTTGTACGAATAACCTGCAGTATGTGACGTGGTCGGAGTCTAGACAAGGTCGATTGTGTGACAGAACCGGATAACTCGCAAATAGAAATAGAATAGTAGTGAGTAACGAGCGCTAGCGAAGTCCAGTCAGACAAACTCCCGAGATCCGGACATTGCAACTTAATAGACCCCGCCCCATCCGGAGGCGGCGGATGTGGTGACTTGGCACATGCCGCCACGCACGGTGTTTGGTACAAACGACCTCACGGGGCCATTTGAAACGATTGGAGCATCCAGCCTTGACAGACCGATTCGAGGCAACGAAAGACGGATCCCAGAGGACATCACCCGTTCGGTCCTTGCGTCGATCGCCAGGGGTTCAATCTATCAGACAGGCGCGACACACATGAATAAGCCCCCTCTCCAAGTTCGAAAAGGATCTGCTGGGCTCTTGGGATGGCTTTAAGTACTCACCTGGTAGCTACGGCGGGCACTCATGGTCAACAAGGAAGCCGGCAAACAAGAAAAGGCAGTAGAAGCAACTGCGGCATCTTTCTTACCAATTCACCACCATCGGCTCCGGTATCCCATCTGCGAGCCAATCCACTGCTCTGTTGTGCACGCTCGGCAAAGAGCAAAGCTTTGGGAGGCCATATTTTCGGCCCCGGGGTTCAACTATCCGTCTCAGAGACCACTATCTCAATTCGAGGATAGCAACCAGTGCCGACGGGCCCGGGATCGCTTTGTAACAACTCGCTGTTTTTCGGAGTAAGCGCAATGGTAACACAGAAAACACGGAGAGGGATATTACAGGGCTGTCAGCACTGAATCTATATAAAACAGGGTTTCTTCTATGTACTGTGCCTCACTATTATATCAACTGGGATTCTGATTCTGATTGGTTATGTATATTCTCAAAGTCACCCAGAGCTAAAGAACAGGGATTCAAACTGTATATCCCTTGTGACGAGACGACCGAGGTCAGCTCCGGTTCTTCCATGGAATATCCGCGTGCCAGGAACCACGGATGTCGGTGCAGTTGTAAACCGAAAACGCCGCAGCTTCCGGCCCGGGATACCATTTCCTTGGACAGTCGACTATGCATTCAGGAGTGAGATGTCCTGGACCATTCACACACAGATGGAGAGTCAGGGCCCACGCCGGCAGAATACTAGCGAACGATAGCTGTCAGATTGTCAATGCCTCGCCAGTCTTGCGCAGTGTGGTGGGCTCGGCTGGCTCGGTGCTACCCACCCCAGCAGGATATGAATCCAGAGGAGCAACTCGACATACAGTGGGTACAGCGTTCCACACAGTTCAGTTCAATCAGTTTAGTTAGCAGTCTTAGTTTACAGTTTCAATCAATCCTTATAGTTAGTTAGTTTGTTTTTTTAGCAGTTGACTGCAGTCTAACTAGTTAATATGCTAGATTTTTAAGTTGCCTTATATAGGGATTAGTAGCCTTATATTGTGGCTTGATTTTGGTATATTGGTTTATATTATTGCTTTTAGCTTTGGTGTTTTAATTTTGTTAGATATAATTCTAGCCTATAGATAATGTAATAGCAGCTTATAAGGATTAGATTTACTTATATTTTTGTTAGCCAAGCAGTTTTTGTTTCTCTTTTTTCTTATTCTTTTATATATACTAATATTTTTAAAGCTTATAATGTCTTTTAACGCTTGTAACTTACTTGGTTGCTTATTGCAACGTTAGTTTATATAGAGTTAAATTAAGGCTTATAACCTTAATTAGCACTTATTTAGTATACTTAGCAATCTTTTTTATATTAAAGCTATTAGCAAACCTATCTACAGCTTTATTATTATAGCGTAGATTTTATAGCTAAAGAAGCGTAAGCGTAAGCTTTTTAATATATAAACCTTTAGGCAAAAGTTACTAAAGGTTATTAGTAATAAAGATAGTATATTTAACGCTTAAACTAAGTAATAGTTTTGCTATATTTATAATAAAGATTATAAATATAAGCTATATAATATAAATAATATTACTATTTCTGCTCTAAAGTATCTTAAAGCCTTTGGCTAAGAGTATTATAACCTTAGTCTTTTTAAAAACCTTATTAAAAAGGCAATAGCTAAAAGTTTTGCCTTATATAAGGTTATTAGCAAATGCAAATAAAAAAGGCTAAAGCATTGCAGGGCGCCTGCTTTAGCGCCTTTATATTATAATAATAATAATTAACCTATAAATAACTTTAAGCAAATTATATAGAAAATATTAATAGAGTAGATTATAATTTAAAATATTTTTATTTTTAATATTAAGCATTCTTCTTTTTATTAAATCTTATATAGCTTTAATCCTAAGCTTATAAATAAGATTCTTTTATAAAGTAATAATATTATTATAAAATAGCTTATTACAGCTTTTTTTAATAATTGCATTGGTTTTTTAATATAGCTTTATTATAATGCAA
>JALRMF010000365.1:0-48318 GCA_026120015.1 Dendrostoma leiphaemia | reverse complement strand
TAAAAAAAAGCATAGAAAAGCAAATCTTATTAAAGGCTTAAAAGCCTTAAAATAACTTTAAAGTTCCTAAGCCCATTTCTCTTACTTATTAATCTAAAAAAAAAATAAGTTAATAAAGGCATTTAAGCCTTCTTTAACCTTTTTAATATGCTTAGCGTGCAAAGCCACAGCGTCTTTGTTTTTTTCTTTATTTTTATTTTTCTTTTCCTTTTACTTTTGCTTCTGCTTCTACTTCTTCTCTTTTTTCTTTTTATTCTTATTTTTATTATTATTATTATTATTATTATTTTTGCTAAACTTATTAGCAAAGCAAGTAGTATAAATTACTTATTTAAAAGCAGTTTAAAAGCAGCATAGGCGCTGTTTAAATTAATTAGCATATAGCATATAAAAAGCAAAGAAAGCAGCAAACTTATAAACTTTTTAGCGTTAAAGCGCTTAGCTTTAAAATAAGCAAAGGTAAAAGCATAATATAAGATAAAGAGTTATATGTAGAAGTGCCTCTGTGCGTAGTATATATAGTGCTAGCCATAGCTAGCGCTAATGCTAAAGCATTAGCTATTTAAGCGCCTAGCTTAAGCTAAGCGCAGGCAGCCTAGGCAAAGCATAGGAATTAATAAAAAAAAGCTAGTAATATAAGCAAGCTTAATATTACCCTGCTTATTTATTAGTATTATAATTAATATAAAAGTAAAATAGTGTATATTTTGCAGGCAGAAACGCAGGCAAATAAGCAGGCTATTATATATAATATAATATAATTTAATAAATCTAGCGCGCGCAAAAATTTTTATTTGGTTAGTCTAAAGAAAGCTTAAAAATAACCTCTAAGGCTTAAAATTAGCAGCGCTTATATAATAAGCACCCTAGGGCTTTAAAACGTTTATTTAGCAATCGCCATTATCTATTTCTTTTATGGTTTTTCCTGCTTTATTATCTATTAAGCATAATGCAATTAAACTATTATTTAATTAAGAGGTGTATTGCAAGCAAGGGTCTTTATAAGCCCTACTATTCTAAAGCTCCCTACTATTTAGGAGCTTGTTTTTCCTTTGTCTTTTTTATACAATAGACTTATACAATATACCATTCTATATGGCCAACGCCTCGCCCTGCTCGCCGCAAAAATTTATACCTTTGCGGAGGGAGGATCTTTCTCTTCATTGCGAATTTAGTGTTCGCCAATAAGAGTGTTCAGTAAGTGACAAGGCTGAGTCTCAGCCTCGCCCCGTAATCCTTGCCATGATCTCTGCACTTTGACCACGAGTCCTGTTGTCCTGTGCACCTCAACCACTAAGCAGTTTTCGAAGCAGAGAAAGTGATCCAAGTGTCTGCTATGGCGCTACATATTCCAATCACTATTCATTGCGCCCCAACCCAAATTCTCTTACTAGGAATCTAGGGTTGGTTTTTATCAGAGGTATTGCGTACGTATCATGTGATCTCCATGGCCCCCGTCATGTCCTCACAGTGTTCTGTGCTTGAACCGTACAGACGGACCATTTCCATCTCCTGCGAACCTGTCCAACAACTGAAACTCGTCAGGGCACCCACGTCCCTCCTTCGCATCCCCTCTTCCAACGCCCAGATTTTTTCCCAGCTCCTGCCGGATGTCGAACAGCCGGATGAGGCGCGCCAGGGTAAGCGTTACTTCTTGTGTGGCAAGTTGACGCCCGAGACGGCTGAAGCGGCCTTGCCAAACGGCGTGAAGACCGCTGCCGATACGAGACCCGGCTGAAGCCCCCCCCCCCCGCGCCACAGCCACAGGGACCCACAGCTTGGGTTTGTACACCAGGGGCTCATCAAAGTGCTTGGACTGGCGGAAGAGGAACCAGAAGGGGACGGCGAGCTCTGTGCCTTCGGGAAAAAAGTGCCGTCGAGTGACATGCCGCCAGGCCCGGCGACTCGGGGGGGGGGGGGGAATAGCCCGGGAGGCCCGGGCTCAGCCGCATCGCCTCGTAGACGCAGGCGTGCAAGTAGCACATCCTCTTCAGCTCGGGGCTGCCCATTCCGATCGGGCACAGGCGGGCCTATGGGAGTCGAGTACTTAAGTAGGCCGCCACTTGCAAGCTGCAGCTGTGTGACTCGAAAGCCTCGGCCCTACCACCTGGGCAAGGTTCGTTGGATCTTGCAAAGGATTCGATCCTTTGAGTAGTACTATGTAGATGCTGGACCGACCTCGGGAATAATGGCGAAGCAGAGGATTGATGTAAAATCGTACAGTGTAAGTGAGATTTACTGATAACGCTCTGCAGTTTATTGGGCGTCGAATCTATACGTGGCAGATCCTCATGGTACTGAGATAAAACATATTGCTAGTGGCTTACTGTAGAAAGTGGCAAGCTTTCCATTTGTAGATGTTAGTTTGTTTGTCTTCAACGCGAGCCAATAGTTCTCTCTCTTCAGTCGACGAGGTCTGTCCGACTTGTTCTCGTGCAGAGCGGCTCTTCGATTCTTCAGTCTTTGATCGTCTCTTGTGCTCTATGTGCGGGCAAGTCCAGATTGTTCATCGCCAGTGCTTTCACCTTCACAATTCCATACTAGTCTCTGTCTTTCCGCGTCAACTTTCAGTCCTAGATTTCATTCTTCTGACGCCCGCCCGGGCGACTAAACACCGCGCAATCCTTTACGTGCGTAGCACTGCACCATCGAACAGAATGGTGCCGACAGCATCCGCCGCCGACATCGCCTACATGGAGTCCCATGCCTCGGACAACTTGAAAGTAACTATCATCGCGTGCGCAGTTATATTTCGAGTGCTCAGTCTCCTTTTTATGGTCGCGAGGTTTTGGTCGCTCAAGCTAAGTGAGACGACCTCGGGAGGATTCGTTGGACTGACTGGATGGTGATCATGGCATGGGTACGCATTCGGGTGGAAGAAGAATATAGTGAACTCTGAGCTGTCCATCTTCTGACCATGAGAACAAGTCCTCTATATATCAAGTCTCGAGACTTTCATGGCCCTCATTCCTTATGGTGGTGGCAGGCATGTGATTTTTCTTTAATAACCCGCGCACGTTTGCATTTGTACGAGCCCCCCTCCTCCAGCCCGCTTCTTGGCTTACTACTTAGGTACTGTTGGATGACTCTATTCAGGGCCCAAAACACCACATTGTGCGTACGTATGAGAGTGTCTCTGAAAGTCCTTGTGAATCTGTTGTTGTATGTGTGTGTGTGACGGAGGGAAAGATCCCCCGGCGCTACTGTCGTACGGCCTTTGACGTACAAATGTACCGAAAAGACTGTTCATATAGCTGTTCCAACAGTTACCTAGGTACTGACCATGTTCGACTGTAGTCCATGATCTGCAACGAAGTACAAGACGTACCCCTATTCTTTAGCCGTCCGGTACGGATTGATACATAACGGCATCGATATCCAGCCAATCGAATATCTTTAAATCTATCCTCGTCAACTCAATATATTGGTTTCAGACCTCGTCATTTGAATATACTATGCAGCTAGCTAGCCTTTTCATTTCCCAGCGTTTCAGCCGCTGTTACGTTTAGGTCTGCGCAAAAGTCTATTGCCTTTGTAGTTAGCCAATGGAGACTGAGAGAGTGAGAGAGTGAGAGAGAGAGAGAGAGACTGTGTGTGTGTGAGGGTCGCAGATCTTCAAGGGCAACTAGTCTCTAGGAGGGCAACTGGTCTTTACAAGGCAATTGGTCTTTACAAGGCAATTGGTCTTCAAGAACAAAAATGATTGGCGTCAACGAGGACGAAGAGTTTTTGCAAACCCTTGTAAACTCAATGGGCGGTTTTAGCTAGAAACGGGGGATAGATTGACAGGTAGCTATACTAGGCAGTAGACATCAATTTGACTGGGATTTCCGCACAAAACAGGGTCTCTTCTATGTACTTTGCCTCACCACTATATTAACTGCCCAGGATGAGGGTTCTGATTGCCCAGGTGGTTATGTGCATTCCGAAAGTTACCCGGAGCTAAAGAACAGGGATTCAAACTTTACTGTACTGCCTTGTCATGGGTCTAATCAAACTCTCTATACTCGTCATGTACGGGTCCATATTCCCTCAACGACGCTTTCACCGGGCTCTCTGGTTCACGGCCTTTGTGGGCGCGTACTGGGGATCAGATGTGTATTTCATTCGTAAGGGTCGGTCTGGGGAAGAAAGGGAGGAAGTCCCAATCCTCCGACCAGCACGCGGCTATTTATGAGCAGCCAGCCTGTGAATATTAGAGGCTTTTCCCGATTAGGCAGTGTGAATGGACGGGTGATTACGTGACTGTAACCATCCATCCTTTCCTGCCACAGCCTTCTTGGTCGTCTCGTGGGTCATCTATGGATGCTTCACGGGAGTCTTTGAATGCGTGCCAGCACAGACGCTATGGGACACAACTATAAAAAGACGCACAGTGTATCACATACGGGACGCTTGTGATTGCGGTCGGCGTGCACAACCTTCTACTGGACTTCATCATTTTGGCACTACCCATTCCCATGGTCTGGAACCTGAGCATGAGCACGCAGAAAGAACGAACGTTGATACTTACGTTCGCCATGGGCGGCAGGTGAATTCTGGCTCTTTTCTGCAGGCGTCTCGAAGGAGCAATCTGGAACCACTGACATACGCATAACGCCTTTATTGTACGATTGTCCGTCAAGCCTATGTCGGCAAAGTTGGATCAACTGCCGATCCAACCGGGGACGACATGCCCGCCGCACTCGTCTCTGAGGCCGAGCTCATGACTGGGTTCCTCGCGGCGTCGATCTCCACATATCGCCCTCTCTGGCACCATATATTCTCCCAAAGTGGTAAACATAACAAATGCCCAATAGACAACAATGGCAATTCCGGCAAGAACAGCTCTGTCGGCCAAGGTGGACCTCGAACCATCAACACGACGATGTAGACAAAGGCATCCAGCGGTGCCGGCATGGCTCAGTCCTGGATTATGAACAACTTGGGGGGAATCACTGTGAGTAGGGGCGTTGAGCTCTCGACACAGCACTTGACTGGTGGACGCCAAGAATATGAGTGGATGAGGGTGAGGGATGATAGGAAGGAAGGCATGGATCCGTATCTACGAGCATCACGAGAGTAAGGTACCGCGGACTCGTGTATTGTTTGGCATCTCTCACATTTGCCTCCAAGGCTCCGGTTGCCAATCCTCCTACATATTTTCCTGGATACATCTCACAATTTAAGAACATCACACACAAAATTCGGGCTTAAATCTCATTACAAGAAAGACCACCGCTACCCGTACCGTCCTGTTCACATTGAGGCTTGTCCACCTCCCAGACGATCCGAGTGGTGAAAATGTGCAACACTAACATCAGGGCAAGCAGCTGACAATACACCATTTGAAGTACTCCATCTTCGTTCATCTGATCGCGCGCAAAGATTGTCTCCCTTTCACCATGGCCCTTGCTGAGAGCTGTTTCAAGGGTAGAGAATCCTCAGCGAAAACCGGCTGCCCTGGGTCATGTCATCCTCCCAAACTCTAGTATAATTGAGGACTTTTGCAGCACGGGCAGTATGTAGTGCCCGGAATTTACTGGTACCGTCCCGTATTCCTTTGGTATGACGAGAAATTTCTTAGGCAGCAAGTGTGTCAAGATTCTTGACCGGCTGTCGTCAAGTGCTGCTTAGTATATTGGTCCTCCTGTGGAGCACTGTGCACGCGGTTGACACTGCGGAAGGATGTATGCCGTGCCAAGGCCCGTAGACTCACGTATTCAGAGATTGTGCCGGTTCTCAGCTGTGACAACCTGCCTATATATACTATCATTGGTGGAAAGACGGAATATCTTGCTGGGGTCCTCGACCGGCAGCTTGCAGAAAAAGAGATTCAGTCCGTTATGATATCATAACTTGCAATGTTGTGGACGGGGCACAACCATGGTCTTTACATATGGCTTTGCGCTCAAACTCCTTGACCCGTCATCTTCATCCACTTGACCATCGCCGATCAAGATGGTTTTCCTCACGTGGAAGTTGTCACTACTCCTCCTGCCAGCGTTGGCGTGGGCAGATACCATCAAATACAGAGGAGCGGACATCTCGTCCCTGTTGATGCTAGAGGCAAAGGGCCAGACTTACAAGACCACCGCAGGTGTCACAACCCCGCTGGAAAAGATTCTGGCCAATTCGGGAGTCAATTCAGTCCGTCAAAGGGTGTGGGTCAGTCCATCAGACGGCACCTATGATCTGGCCTACAACCTCAAGCTCTCGGCGCGTGCCAAAGCTGCTGGCTTGAGCGTGTACCTCGACCTGCACCTCAGTGATACCTGGGCAGACCCAGCTCATCAAGTAAAGCTGCCAGGAGATCTTCTCTTCCTCAGGGCGGAGAAAATGCATCCTTATAGAAAGACCCTACTGACACGTGATCTAGGCGACACCGGCCGTGTGGGATGACTCCTCGATCAGTCAGCTCAGCTGGACGGTCTACAATGATACATTGGCGACGTCCAACTCATATGTCAGTGCCGGCATTACTCCCAACATCATCTCGATAGGCAATGAGATCCGCGCTGGCCTCCTCTGGCCGCTCGGGGGCACGTCTTCGTACTACAACATCGCCTCGTTGCTCCACTCGGCGGCCTGGGTCATCATGGACAGCAAGTTGAGCCCCAAGCCCAGCATCATGATCCCACGTCGACAACGGCTGGGACGAAGGCATGCAGGTGTGGTGGTACAACGAGGTCCTCGGCCAGGGACCACTGCTCTCCACCGACTTTGACATGATCGGGGTCTCGTACTATCCATTCTACTCCAGCTCGGCGTACCTGGGCTCCCTCAAGTACAGTACTCGCTGCAGCAGCTTGCCTCGACCTTTGGAAAGCAGCTCGTCGTCGCGGAGACGGACTGGCCGGCGAGCTGCCCGCACCCGGCCTATGCCTTCCCGAGCGACACGGGCTCGAGCCCCGTCAGCGAGGCGGGACAGGCGACGTGGGTCAAAGACGCCGGGAGCATCGTCGCGGGCGTCAGCGGCGGCGTTGGGGTGTACTGCTGGGAGCCAGCGTGGATTGGTAATGCAGCACTTGGGTCGAGCTGTGCGGACAGTCTGCTCGTGGACAGCAGTGGCAAGGCCAGGGCGGGCGTTGCAGCGCTGGGATCGATCTAAGTAAGATTCGTACTGTCCCAAGTAGTCGTCAACATTGGATCGATCAAATCAGTCGAACCCTGTCCGGGGACGATCAGCATAGCACGGCACAGCAACGACAACCGCTGCACAGGCGGGATGATTTGCCCGGCCGTTGCACTGTGAGTGGGCCGTGCGGCCCGCCAAGCCCCCAAATGCTCGGAGCTTACCCCGGATTGGCGTGAGGGCCTCCCCTGTTGCGGCCTCGGCCAGGTGGTTTCCCCTGTGAGATGCAGCCCTGCACCGTCGACCTGCATTGCTGGCACACTGCTGCCACTGGAAACTCAACTAGAGCACCTCGTGACCCTGTATCCAGGATTCCAGGCTGCCAAACCCAATCTCAATCACAATCCCAACCGCCAACAGCTTTCAGCGCCTATCGACATCCTACTTCACTTCTGCTCCTTGAGTCTTTGCTGCGCGACCAACAGCTCTGCTCCACTCATCCTGTATCTTCTTTACAAATCCACGCGCGATAGTCTAGAAGGCACGGACATGGTGCAGCCGTGGTGCTCTTTGGAAGCAACACGACTTGCTCCCAGCATATTGCCCGACAGCTGCGCCGATTCCCAGTCCCGCTCCCACTTCCGGCCCCCTTCGCGGGCACGACCACGACCACCTACACCTTGGCAGAATCTATCGGCTGTGCCTGCACCGAGAGCGCTCGTCGCGTCACATAGATAACTGCTAATTCAAATCCATTTCGACCCAAATCTATCCAATGCCACGAGCCGGGCTGGCTTCACCACCGCCCGCGAGCTCCAGCATTTCCGCACAATGACGCGCAGAATCGTGAGCTTGGCCCCCCCCCCCCGATCGTCCCATCTACGTCACATATCGTGCTGCAAGCAAAAAGGCGCACGACGAAGGCGGAATTCCTCTTGCTGACCACAGCCTCTGTCGCAACCGCGAACACAGGTCAGGACGATAGTCCAAGTCTCCGCCATAGCCATTCTCACCTTCCTCGTCGTCTTCTTCCTCGACAGGAACTTCCGCGTCCTGCCCTCCGCCATCCACGGGTACATGCCCCAGCACCACGCGGGGCTCCTCATCACCGACATCACCATCAAATCATGCTCTTCTGTTAACGTCTTTTCGTCATGTCGCCTCGACCCGGACAAGTGGCACCGCGTCGAGAAGGACTTGTACCTGGGCCGAACGCTCGTCACGAGCGCCTACGTCCACGTCAAGCGCAAGAAGGAGGAGGAGCTCACGTCCGAGGACAAGGTCGTCATCGACGTCGTGGTCGGGCGTCTCGACCCGGGCACGAGCGTCAAGGGCCAGGCGGACGAGAGGTGGGAGGCGCGGGACGCGGGGCTGTGGATCAAGAGGAGCGCCAAGAAGAAGGCCATCGACTCGAAGCAGACCATCACCGGGGTCGACGTGCTGTTCGGTGACGACGCGGTCGAGGCCCGCGACGGCTGGGAGCTGATCGAGAAGGGCACACCGCTGATCCTGGACGCCGGCCCGCATGTCCCTTCGGCGCACATCACCGTGCGCAGAGGCAGCCAGCAGGATCCGCACAAGCCGGACTTGAAGATCAAAGATAATGGGAAGTTCAAGATTCTGCAGGTGTCGGACATGCACCTGAGCACGGGAGTCGGCGCATGTCGTGATGAAATGCCCGAGCATCCGGAGGGCGAGAAATGCGAAGCTGACCCAAGGACGCTGGACTTTGTGACGAGGGTCATGGAAGATGAGAAGCCGGATCTGATTGTTCTGGGCGGCGATCAGATCAATGGGGACACCGCTCCAGACGCGCAATCGGTAAGGCGTTTCCCCTCGGGCCTTGGTATTGAAATTTGCTAATTTCTTGTGCAGGCCATATTCAAATACGCTCAGCTCTTCATTAAGCACAAAGTGCCCTACATTTCCATCTTTGGCAACCACGACGACGAAAAGGCAGCTGGCAAGAGCCTCTCGCGCGCCAACCAGATGGCCCTGGTCGAGACGCTCCCCTACTCGCTCTCCAAGTCCGGGCCGGACGACATCGACGGCGTGGGCAACTACTACATCGAGATCCTGGCCAAGGGCAGCTCCAAGCACTCGGCCGTGACCGTGTACATGCTGGACTCGCACTCGTACTCGCCCGATGAGCGCCGCTTCAAGGGCTACGACTGGATCAAGAAGAATCAGATTGACTGGTTCCGCCAGACCGCGCAGGGCGTCAAGAAGAAGCACAAGGAGTACACGCATATTCATCTCGATATCGCTTTCATACATATCCCGCTGCCCGAATACAGGGAGCAGGACCAGGCTTTGGTTGGGGAGTGGAGAGAGGCCGTGACGGCGCCGACCTATAATTCCGGCTTCAGGGATGCGCTGGTGGATCAGGGCGTTGTGATGGTCAGCTGTGGACAGTACGTCGTCTCCCCTCTCCCCTCCCATCACACCCTTCCTGCCGCATCTGCTCTAACAAATTTTGCAGTGACCACGCAAACGAATACTGCGCCCTCTCCACTGACGACACCACCAAGAAGCCCACCTTGTGGATGTGCTACGCCGGCGGTTCCGGATTCGGCGGGTACGGAGGTTACGGTGGCTTCCACCGCAAGATCCGCGTTTTCGATATCGATACCAACGAGGGCAGAATATCGACATGGAAGAGAGTTGAGTGGGGCGACACCAAGCAGAGGTTGGACGAGCAGATCATCGTCGACGCGGGCAAACCGGTTGCGCCTATGCAAGGCTGAAGGCGTCGATCGAGAGGAAGAGAGAACCATGGAGGGCGAGTCGCTAAGCTCGGACAACCTTATTCTTATCAGACTTCGGCTGGATATCGTGCCCTTCCATTTCCGGCTCGAGACAGCCGAAGGGAACCTTTTTTTAACCTTGCAGCATTCGAACCATCGCTCGGCAGGACGAAGCTTAGGTAACCGGATGACAGCAGCGACATCACGCGGCGTCGAGGGAGCGTTGTTGTTCCCTGATACCACTGCTATCTTACCTCCTTTGGCTTTCGGCAAAACCACAGACACGTCCATGCGAGGCAGAGGACGACCTTTTCATCCATCCCAAACCAGGGAGCAGCCGGGGATATCACAGCAGTGATGTCTGGCTCGGGTTACAACAGGCCAACAGCAGAATTTATCCAAACGTACCAAATGTTAAGCCTGAGCATGTATATATACCACCAACTCGAAAGCTGGCTCGGCCGCTATGGCAGTTTGAACATATTGTGGGGAGTGTTTTGGGGGGGAGGGGGGGGCGGCGACGAGGCGTGGCCATTCCGGTGTGGGACGGTTGAGAAATATGAGGTAGGCTGAATACGACGGAGAAGAAAATTGAACATCAATATCAGAACAAAAAAATCTCAGCATCTTGTGTGCCACACTGTCATCGCTCGCTCCGGACGAATCTGTGCTTTCCAAGGTTGCAAGGGGCTCGGCATCAGCGAGATCGAGATCTGATAGACCGTGCCTTCTCCAACAACAGTATGCCGGTCGTCGCAGTTCACGAATGACAGGCTGGTACATACACCCAGCACGAGAAACGAGGCTGGTGTCACGGGCCAAAATCGCTCCGAATCCACACAGAAACAAGGGAGCAAGTTCTCATTCCAAATAGAAAACAGCTGGATATTGTGGTATAAGGTGTGATGACAATCACATCTCGGTTCCCTACAGTATAGTGCCTCGACAAGCGTCTTTTCTCGGGACGAATTTTATTTATTTATTTTATAGTTAAGGTGGAAGTTGGTCCCTACTACCCTTCAATCACCGAAAGTTGCTGGCGAGACCGCAAGCGTACAGACAAGGCGTGACCGTCAGGCCAACTCAGCTGTACCTGCGGGACGTGAATTGTTCGACACAATATGCACCAAGGATCAGCGCGGGTGACAAGCGCGGGTGCAAGAGACTCAGATAAGTATATGAATAAATATGCTTCGGCCGATATCATGTCTGTTTGTAGCGAGCCATCGCGGCCATGCAGCTTCCAATACACAAGGAACTCCAACTTCGCCTTGCAAGCCGTGGTTCCGTCACCCTGTCCGTTCAGCCAAATCTGCAATTGGACCTCGAATATCTTTGTCCTGGGGGGGGGGGGGTGGGTTGTCAAAGCAAAAAATAATCATTTCCGTACGCCAAGCTCCGTGCCTTCCTTTCTGTCGGGACTTCGCTTCCCCGTTTTGTGTGCTCATCATGCGATGTCGCTGCTCTCTTACTGTCCAATGCCAGGGTGAAACATGCGGTTCCATGGCATTAGATGTGGGTATCTCCGTCGCTCCTCCGCCTGCTGATTCAAGTCTCACGGATTGTCGTTGCGTAAAGGGCCCCCTTGGAGCCGCAGTCGCGGAAGTCCGTAAATGTCTCTCCGCAGATTCAATGGCGTCCCTGACTAGACCTCGAGCTGTCGCTGCGATCACGTCCTGCTCCTTGCAGCACAGCGTCACTATAACTTGGGATTGGAGGGCTGTCTGGTCCAGCCGTGTCCCTCCTGCCACGTCCAGTCGTTATTACGGATGATGCTCCTCGACTTCGAGAGACACGTATCAAAGGCGCATGCTCGCTGTCTGAGCTGTTCCGTCGACTTCCAGCATCGGATGAGGTCGGGCTGGTATATTCAGGTGGCGGGTGGCTCGGTTCCTGCAGGCCGAGACCAATCGCGGGCATGGTGGCAGTCCCGTCAGCGGAATCCACGTGACCGGCGGCAGCGCTGCTAGGCTCACCACTCTCGTCGTTGGGTACAAGCTGAGCGAGGGAAATGTCCGTAGGACTGCGAGCAGGGCCGGGACTTGTTGGAGAGAGTATCCTAAAATTTCCGGACCGCGTGCGACCGTGACCTGGCTGAGGCTGAAGACCTTGCGCGTGCTGCGGTCTGAAGTACGTCTGGACAGATGGGTTGTGACTGTGGCCAGGCAGAGATCCAGTGTATCCGTCCTTCCTGCCACTCTCCAACAGAATGCTGCCGGCCTCGGAACCGTAGGGTGGCGGCGGGGCCAGAGATCCAGTCATGGGTGCGAGACCCCATTTCTTGACATTGGCCTCGATGAACACGAAGCCCGCTTGTCCAAAGTTGACGTGTACAGTTGCGGGTCCGTTGGCGCCAATCGCGGGGAAGAAGTTCGGATTCTTGATGCCGTGCACGACATCGTCCAGCTTCTTGCCATTGCGAGTATAGAAGACGCATCCCGTTCTTGGCCGGTATCCACAACCAATCACATCGCCCTGGACAAAAGGCGGTCCATATGGGCTCTGATGAAAGGGCTGGTTGAATCGCTTGAAGCCGTTCGAAAAATAAGCTGCGGAGTGTCTGTGAAAGCCTGTGAAAATGTCAGCGGCAACGCTCGCAAGAAGCTGGGATCACTGGCGCAGTGCGCCATCGCAGAGAGCGTACCCGGTAGCCTGAATAGAGGATAAGGCTTGGTGGCCATCCCGATGGCGAGCAGTGTCGCCTCCGATTTCTCGTAAATCTTCGCCTCCCAGTAGTAGACCTCGTTTTGTTTCGGAACGGGAAGGTTGGTCATGACGGTGCATTCGGAGTCGAAGAATTCGATCTCGGTGCGGCCCTCGACGAAGCAGTTCGCGATCTCGAGTTCCGGCTCGAACTCCCATGCCGAGACACCCTTCTCTTGTATAGCCAGATACTGGGACAGTGATATATCGGTCTGCACGGATTCGGGAGGATTGGATGTTACGAACGCTGGTACCAAAGTTAGCATGATCAACGTCCTCGTCGTGCTCGCAGATTCATCTCGGGGGACGTACCTTTGGCTCGTAGATACTCGATTCTCTGCATATCGTCCATGGTCTCAAGGGCTTCGGCCTCCTCCCTGGCAAATGCCTGCTCGTCATCGTACTCGCCGGGCCGACCGATCCGGTCGAGGAGGATGCGACCTGAGTTTGTGTATTTGAAGAAGTAGATGACGACGAAGATGAAGCCTATCAACACGGCTGAGCCGAGCGAAGAAAGCAGCCCGATAAGGACGCCATTGAGGGCGTCGGGCGATCTCGGCGCCATGGTGGTCGGTGGTGGTTCGCGCAATGGCAGGATGAGGCTGGGGGCCTCTGTATTGTGTGAATAGGTCTGTGTGAGGATGTATGTGGTGGATTGATCGTGGAGTCGTGGTCCTGGCGACTGGATCCGCGGATGGTGGCGTTACCGCCGTGACGCAATCATTCGACAAGGCTCGCTTCGCAGAAGGCAATATAAGCCGCAGGTGACAAGACGCAGACAGTCAACCGGCTGGAGTGACTGCCGCCGTCGGGTCGACCGTTGGAACGAGAAACACAGACAACAAGAAAAAGAGAGAATAGTCGCCGGGTGGGGGGTGAGGTGAGGCGAGGTGAGACCAGGTTCAAGTACAAGTGCAGGCGCAGGTGGAAGAAAAAGAGACGGGCGGGTCGTGTGAGTGAGTGCCCCAGTGACGGATGGTGGTTGGTGGTTGGATGCAGCACAGGCCGTGACACGAGCGGGACACTGTAAAGCTTGTGCTGTTGGAAGAAGGCCTGCTACTGCAGCCGTGCGTGGTCTGGTCCAATCCAATGCAAGAGGCAGACCAGATCCAATGCAGTCTAGACTTGGTTTGCAGTGTCCCCCAGCTGCGGAGTAGGTTTGGCCGAGCCCTTTGGGAGGTGTTGGTGTTTGCGTTTGCGTTTGCTTTTTGCGCTTGCGGATGCAACAGGGCAGAGTGCTGAGCGCTGAGTGCGACGCGGTCGGTCCCTTGGGACTTTGCGAGGCGCGCAATCGATGCAGTACTTCAATTACCGACCACACGGGACGTCCGGCGGTTCGTTGAGGCTGAAGCCGAGGCTGCGCTGCGTTGCGTCGCGCCGAGGGGTCAATGTCACAGGTAAAAGTGATAGACGATGAGGCGTTTCATTCAACAAAGGAGATGGTGGGTGAGGTGGATAAACTAGGTACAGCGAGGGGGGTTAGGAAAAAGAAGAAGCAGGAAGAAATGAAAAGAGACGGTCACACATAGGAAAGTGAAGTCATCAGGGCAGGATGTACCGGAGAAGCGGAATGAGGGGAAAGACGACCAACCAGAGTGTAAAATTCAGGCCAAGGCATCTGTTGTTGTGGTTGCGGTCTTGGTGGGTTTTGGAAGCAATGCCATGCTATGTCAACCTGCGCTGCCTCCATCTGACAGGGCAACGGGGCAAGGGCGGGTGCGCTGGACCCAGGGGCCTGCTTGCCTGACCCGAGGCCTGACCCAGGTCTCTGGCAGAATGGAAGGACCCGAAGCCCGCCGTTTCGCTCCTTGCAGCTCTGCGCCGAAAGTACTCATGGCACGTGCGCTGCTAGTGTCTCAATGCTCGCTGGCATTGCTTCACTATCGTTCCTCCGTGGAAGACTACAACTACACACGTTACTGCTGACGCCAAGTCAGAAGCAGTGACGCGCTTCATTCAGCAAGTGGATCTTTTGGCCAGAATCTTGAGACAGTAACTGGAGGGAGGAGGACCGTCTCAAATCTACGGAGCACGCTCATCTTGTCCGGGACACGTCTGGAACATCTCAATATCGACAATCGACCATCTACAGGCAACGAATTCGCCCTCTTTATCGTTCTACATTTGCCCTCTACACCCTACAGCCCTCCTCCACCCGGCAAATGAAAATTGCATGAGCTGAGACCGGTTTCCCACGCCCTTGAGAGTCTCACCAGGTTGATTGATTACCCACGCATAAATCCCCCGGCCTTCCTGTGATGATTGATGCATTGCCGGAATCCACACACAGCCCACGAGCATGATGTTTTGATTTGGCTCTGGCGCATTGCACTCCGATCCCTGCACGCACTGCAGCCGGCCTGCCCGTGGGTCTGCTGCGGCGGCTCTGGCCTGGTTTCATGACAGGCCACGGCCCACGAGCGTGTGCTGCAACAATCTACGACCGCTCCCGAAACCAACCGTCTGACCACAAATCCCACCGCTGCCAGGGCGATACGCTGACCGGCCGCACTACTACACTGTAAGTTTGTATGTATAAACTGAACAGAGCCTCCAAAAATAATCTTGAGAACCTCACAACGAATGCGCCGAGGCTTTCCAAGAACCCTATCCTCAGTGTCTGCCATGCCAGCCTTTGCAGGCCGTCTGGTTGTGGCCACAATCCGCCGGTACCACGTAGTCTACCACCTTCCAAGGGTAGCAGACTAGGCTCAGGGTTTGTGCCTTGCATGCTGTTGCTATTTTTGTGTTTAAGCTTCTGGTTCCTAACTGAGCCATCTCTCAGCTCCTTATTATCCCTTGACTCATTCGTCTCCATAACAGTCACACAGCAACCGTGCATCTTCACACTGCAGGTGCAGAACGTTGACCGATCGACATTTCAGCCACCTAGGAGATCACCAACTCGGCCCTTCGAATACACGCCAGGAACCAACAAAAACAGCGTCGTACCGTATGAGCGTGATGCGCGCGGAGGATTTGCTACGCCACGCGTCCTCAGCGCCGGCTAGAGATCAGTATCCACACGGCAGACATCGGACACCAGAATCAAGCCTCCGTCGTCTGCATCAGTCCAAGTGGACCAAAAGCATGCTGGGACTTTATCCCCCTTGCGGAGATGGGGACGGTGGGGACGGCTCCGGTTGCGCGGTCATCGTAGAAGCGTCGAGGCACGTGGCTCGGGTCGCGAACCGTCTTTTTGGCCCGGTCGACTATCGGCCGGCCATTGCGAGGTCATCTTGAGGTGTGGCCTGGCCTGGCCTGGCCCGGCTCGCCATAGCGTCGAGGCTCTGGTTTCTAATCACGGCAACAGCCTCCACTTGTGGGAGTTGCACTTGTCTGTTGTCTTGCTATGAGGCGGGCAGTTGTCGCGCGGCGTGCCATCGATCGCTTCTGAGCAACGTTCAGGAATGGTTCATTATCGCAATTACACGCGAACGCCTGATGCAACTAACGACCGCGTCTCCTCTTTCATCAACCATCGGCTTTCCGAAATGGGCTGAATGGCGTAATGGATTGGTAAAAGTGCTTCGCCCTTCCGTTCTTGCATACATGCGTAAGTAGCGCACAGCATTCAACGTATACACAGTCGAGTAAACGACCTTAGACATAACAGTCCGCGGCCACGTGGGGAGGGGTGGATCCCCAGCACACGAAGAAGGAAGCAAAACGTACCACACCGGATATCCCCTGATGATGACCCAGGCCAGCCCTCAACGACTCTCGGTTTTTGATATCCCGCGATGACCTCCTTCCTGGTGACCTTGGAGGTTCACACGGAGGAGGTAAGGAACCTAGAAATTGATGTCCAGCCTGCGGAAGGGGATCACGGACGCTCACGGGGTGTTTGTCTGCCGTTGCAAGAGCATGCATGACTGAGGATGCCCTTATGCTCAAGTCTTCAATCAATATGTCCCCCTCAATCCTGCTAATGACGAGAAAGATCTATCAACTTGTAGACTTTCGTACGATGGCACGGGATAGTGAAAATACATGGGCTTCTGGATTGCAAAGCGACACCCCGAGACGGTGGATCTGAGGTGGAGATTCTGACTTCTTCCATTTGGGTTTGTTTCCTTCTCCACTTACCTAGATACCTAGGTATCTTTTCCGTTTGTTTCCCCCATTTCTTATCATATGTATTGTATGGCATATCTTGATCCAAAGCTGTGGATTTATACATCTACCAAACCCGCATGTACTCATTTACCGAGGACGCACCGCGTTCTACGTAGCAACAGGCGAAGCGAGACCGGCCCGTGGATACAGTAGACTGGAACCGTGGGGCGAGGTGTGGATGAAGGACGCTAATCCCTGGCCTTGGTATTGTATGCAACCCCAGTGCGATGTTCGAAAGCAAATCTCAGTTCGACCGCCTGGAGTGATGTAGAGGAAGCCTATCACACGGTGTGAAGCACTTCTATTGTGTAAGTTGGCCGAGCTTGTTGGCGCTAGCAGTTGAGACGTAAGCGCTAGCTGACGATGGAGGATTAAATTGAGCAGAGCGAGTCCGCTTTTCTATCCATCTAAGCCAGTCCGTCAGCATTTCAGCCCACTACGATCTCGAAATTGGGACTCTCTCCAGGTTGTTTTTCAGAACGAGTTAGAGGCTCTCGAGCTCGTCCTGACCTCCTATCTGTGCTGCTCAGGCCTGGTCATTGCATCGACAAAACAGCCCTCGTTCTGGATTCTGTTACCCCCAATATCAATCCGCTGCTTTTATTTCACGTCAGCCGGCTCAGATCAACATGTTGCCGGTAGCATTTTCTGCCATCTGGACGCAATACTTCCCGCCAACGGGTCCGTTGACCGAGGCCAACTTGCCAAGCCAGACTGGGAAAGTCTTCATCGTGACGGGAGGGTCGAACGGTCTTGGATACGAGCTTTCGCGCCAGCTCTACGGTGCCGGTGGCAAGGTGTATATCCTCACTCGGTCGAAAGAGCGCACAGAGAACGCGATCTCCAAGATTAAAGCGCATTACGACGCTAAAGATGCAGGGAAGCAGCGGGGAAGTCTGGAGTTCATTCCTATGGACTTGATGGACTTCGAGAGCGTCAAGGCCGCTGCACAGGACTTTCAGAAACGCGAGGGTCCGAATGGGCGTCTGGATGTGCTGTTAGTCCCTTGCCCATCTTTCGTGGTTGTGGCGTTGTCGGTCGTCTGTCGAGCCGCAAGTGAAACCTTGCATGAGTGTAAAGCTGATCATGCGGCAGCTTCAATAATGCTGGCACAGGAGCCCGGAAAGACGCCCCTCCAGGGCGTCAGGGCTACGAGTACCACTTTACGACTAATTTACTCGGACCTTTTCTTCTAACTAAGCTGCTATCACCAATTCTCGCCAGCACTGCGAAAAAGGCTCAGCCGGGGAGTGTGAGGGTGACCTGGCCTGGATCTCTTCTGGTCGAAATGGGCAGCCCAAAGAACGGCGTGTCAAAAGAGGTTCTAGAGCACCCCGGATCTGCCAAAGAGCTGAGGATGAGTCAAACCGAGCTCTATTCTTCGACCAAAGCCGGGTGCTACTTCGTCGCCTCCGAGTTTGCGCGCGCTCAACCCAAGGGAGGCAACGGTAGCGTCATACATGTAGCCGGAAACCCAGGCAACTACGTGACGGGCATATGGGCTTATGTCCCGGGCTGGCTTTACTGGCTCGTTCGGCCTCTTCTCCGAAGCCCTTCACCGCATGGAGCGGACACGTGGCTGTGGATGGGCTTTTCGGACGAGGTCACCCTCGAGGACGCCGCCGCCGGGAGATATGTGATGTGCGATGGGAGGTGGCACCCGGGGCAAAGGGCAGACCTTGTTTCCGCGCTGCGCCGAGTAGATGAGGGGGGTCTCGGACGGGCAGGTGAGGTCTACAAGTGGTGCGAGGATGCAGTTGCCGGGTTTATGGAGTGATCACCTTGAGATGTTGCCTGATTCCCAAGTATCTTGCTTGGTCAACCAATGCCTACCTAGGTGGTTTTCTAGATAACCACCTCTAGGTATGCTGCCAAGCACAGGTTCCAGGTTTGATCCAGGAGCGAATTTTCAGTACCTACTTAAGTCGGGGTGCCAGTAAGAGTATATTATCCAAAGGCTGTATGCATGTGGTGTTAAGATGTTTCTGGTAGGACGTTGACGGTTTCTTGCAGTTGACAAGTCCCCACTTGTCATTCCATGAAGTGCTTTGGGTTGAATGATACCCAAAACCTGGAAGGGGGCCGGGGAGGGGGCTTCCGCGCTCACGAGAATACCTAGGTCTTTGAATACAAGGGCTTATTCTGTTAGCGACTTACATTAATATTGTGTGCAAATATCCCCCCCTGGGTACCCAGTCTTGAGAAACCAAAACCTGGGCAACATAATCAGCTGGCAGATCTTCGAGTCACAGCACGTGGCACAGACGGAGGGTGGGAAAAAGATCAGAAAGATCTAATCGTAATGATCCATTAAATTTATGAAGCATCAACCCTCTGCTACCACTCGAATCTCATGTTGCGAGCCAAATTTCTGAACACCGGTATCCACGAGTATAACCAGAACATCCATTGTGTCAGGGATGGCAGATCTACATTCTGCGGGTTGTCGACTGTGAACACTCCATCTCGCAGCTTGAGGCCCGCGTGCCAGCGCTCGAGTCATACCGAGTCATTGATTGCCCAGGAAAACTTCGAACCCGTCTTTGTGACGAGGGGTTCAAATCGTTGCATCATCAAGGGGGCCCAGGACACGCAGTCGAAGCACATCTGGTTGCCCCGAGCGGTGAAGTAGCCCGTCAGCTGCTCAATCAGAGAGCGGCCTTGCGCCGGCTGCAAGTACATCGACAGGCCTTCGAACAAGACCATCGTCCTTCGATCACGCGGCAGCGCCAACTTGGCCGGCCAGTTCTCCTCGGTCGCGTCGACCGCCTCCAGCTCGTACCGCCATCCGCCGTGCGGTGGGCTGCGGGACCGCCAGGCTCCGCCGCAGCGCGGCCACGTCTGCCAGGTCGCTGTCCACCCAGGGGACCTCCGGCCCGTCCCCTGCGCAGCGGTCCCGGACCCGCAGGGCGCGGGGCGTCCAGGCCGGCCGCCAGGTGCAGGATCGCGACGGGCTCCTGCTGCCGCCTCGCCTCCTCGACGAACTCGGCCGCCCACCGGTCGAAGAACCGCGCGCGGAGCGCAAAGACGGCGCGCTTGTGCGGCCGCCGACTGCAGTCTTAGTTTCGCCCAGTCGTATTCGAGCTGGTCTACCATGCGGGCGGCGTACCGATCGCCTAGGATGGGCTTGTCTGCTTTCGCGTCGGTGGCGCGTGAGTGGAGGGTCCAGAGCATTGTCTCTGGGACGCCAGTCAGTGCAGGCGAAAGCTTTTCAGGTGGCGTTTGTGAGACCATGTCCATGGTGATTGCGGCACCCGACATCAATCGTAACTTGCGATATGAAGTTGTGTTTTTGGCGATGCCTGAGAACGTGTGCTTCGATGTTAGAAGCTACCTACATATGTACATATAGGTAGTTACCTAGTAGGATCCACTGCGACTCCCCGTCTCGGAAGGACGGACCCACTTAAGTATTTAAGTTGTCAGAGATCTCATTGCCAACTCCCACATCAAATCTGGAATGTCAGAACAGCTTCATGTGACGAAATACGACTCTAATCAGGAGCAGGAAAAACTAGGTACAACAAAAAAGGACCTTCACGGCCAGCTATATATAGGGCCCTTCACGTGATATGGCCCACTTCTCGTCACACTTCAGAATCCTAAGTTGCTGCCTGAGAGGATTGAGTAGCTGGGACATAATGCGTCAAAGAGAGGTGAGATCAGCCCGTCTTACGAAGGACAAAACCAATTTTCAACGTCATGCCGAAAGGGGACAGCGTTAGTGTTGGTAAGTCAATCTCCGTATACAAAGAGGTCTGAATGGGGGGTGAAAACGAGTGTATTGCTATTGTTGTTGATGATGTCTGGCAGAAGGAACAGAAGGGAAACTATCGTCGTACGCCAAAGGGATTAGGCGTATACGCGTACGGTCCCTTCCAATTGCCGTTGGGCCGAATCGGCCCAGCTAGCCATTTAGCCAGCTAGTTCCTTCTGGTGGCCGTATGCCTTTGGTCTAAGGCGGACCGGGCTATTGCTATAGCTATCAACCTACACTAGCAGTCTTTTGTATCGGCTCGTAACCCTCTGTTGTACGCTTTAAAAGATTAGTCTAAAACTTAAGCCATAGGCAACTAATTGCCTAAATAGGAAAGAAATAAGTAATAGTTGTACTATACAAAGGAAATATACTTATTGCCTAGTTTGTAGGCCTTTAAATAAAACCCTCTACTTGTACCGTTAACTTATTGTTGTTGACTAGGCGTTTCAGCGCTTTATTTAGTATAGCCTTTGTTATAGCGTTAGCAGGGTTATTATCGCTATTAACCTATTATACTTTTATAATCTTACGCTGTTTGTATAACTAACGTAGAGCTATTATATTAATTATTAGCCTCTTTTCCCTAGTTGTATTTAATTTAACTAGGCACTTATACAAAGAATATAAGTTTATATAAACGACTAAAAGCATTGTGGAAAGGCTGAGTTTGTTGGTTATCAAGCGGAGCGTCGTCTCTATTAAGAGATTGATATTAAAAGCGTTAATAGTCTCGTAGATTTCTAACGCTAAAGAGCTCTAAGTGACCCTTTTGCACTTGGTGGAACTTTAGTATACAAGGTTTTCCATCAATGTAAATTAACCGTTAATACCAGTCTTATTTCCAATCGCTAGAATAAACCTAATCTGGGAGCTTAAATCTTTATTGCTGGCTAGGGAGCCGTTGGCAAATGCAAAAAGCTTAGCCGTCGCTAGATTAAGGGGGATATATTATAGCCCTTTTAATAAGTTATTAAATTGCTACTATAAGCAATTATTAAGCTTTATATAATTACCTTTATTAAGGTTTTAAATCTAGGCAGCAATAAATAGGTTGAAAAAGGCCTTTAGTTAGCAAATCAAGGCAATATAAGCACTACGGATATATTACTCTATATACTATTAGGCCTAGTTAGCTAACTTAGGATCAATAGAAACAATCTTAGTGCCTTAACTCTTCTGCTTTAAGTCTAGCTTAATTCTATCTATCGTCAACGTAGCGCTGTTGAAATCTAAAGCAGTACTAGGGAAAAGAAAGGTCTTAGCCTTAGCCTTAAACTAGGCCTCTTACAACTTTTAGTTTTCTAGTGCTGAAAAAGCTAACGTAGCTAAGATAAGGGTATTGTTAGTTTATATACCAATGAGGCCGAAAGTCTTTAGAGGTCCATTAGTAATTAAAAGGCACAGGTTGTAGGTTAAAGTTAATATATTAAGCTTTTCCTAGTAGTAGCCTTAGTACGTAGCAAACTAGTGAATGCCTGCTTTAGCAATGCTGTAAAGTAGCTTAATCACTTTGATAATAGTATTCCAGGGGTATTTAGTCTATAGAGCAGCTGGAACAGCAGCTAATATAGTATGTATAAGTTTAGTCTATAACTGTGGATACGCCTGGGTAATGTTGCGTAACGATAGCGTTATGCCGCCTTGCAATAGTAATAGCGCAAGGGCCAAAATCAACCGCTGGCTAACACGTTGAATTATAGGGAACTATGTTAGAATAAACGCTTTCTTTTTGTTGTTATAGCCTTATATAACTAAGCGTAACTTTTCATAAAGCTTAGTAGTTTTGCTTTTAACTTCCTATACTATATAGGCCTTAAAGATGCAGTGGCTATTATACCTAGCCTTACTATAGCGTTTAAAGCTAAAGACGCTATAGCTAACAAAGTTATTTATTTCTTAGGCGTTAAACGCTTTAAACGGCTTTTTTAAGATTGTTATAATGCCGTTGTTCTTTAACTTAACGGCAAAGTTGTAGTCGTTCTCTTTCTTCTTCGTTAGAAAGGCGCTAGCTAGCTTGTTCTTTGAGCTAGAAGGTTGTCCCCTTTGCTTAGGCCTTGTAACAATTATAATTATATCGCTAACAACACTAATAGCATTAGCAGCGTTGTTAAAGGGCTAATGGTCTTTATTATTAGTTGCTGAGGGAAAAGGAGGAGCGTTAATATTAAGGTTGCAATAAATAGTCGCTGGGGAAAGAGTTAGAACGAAGGTATTAGGGTTGTAATAGTAGGGTTGAAGGATAATTAATCTAAAGGTAGCAGGCTTGTTAGGCATCTTAAGAGTAACGTTATAATTATTAACGGCCGTGATTTTATAAGGCCTTTGCTAGCTATTCTTTTTTCGCTAAACCTATACCTTACTTTAAAATAAAAGCTTAAGCACGTTTATAATAAATAATCTATTCTAAGTATTAAAAGCACTTTTTACTTAGCGCTTAGCTGCTGCTTTATATAATATTTTTATAACCTTTTATACCGCCTCAGCTCTCTTAATAGTTAATAGCAATAGGGCTAAATTAATTGTTATACAAAGGTATGCGCTGAAAACAAAGAGGGTAGAAACAAGCCTATAAGGTTTAATAGTATCGTTGACAGCCTTAAGGGCTATTTGCAAAATTGCTTTATTAAACGTTGTATTGTAAAGCTTATTATATAAGATATTAAAGGCTTGTTAGAGTAGAGCATAATACCGTTTTAGCTTGCTAATTAACCAGTAGGCTTTAACGGGGATTTGTTTATATATAATTTTTATTAGCCTAGCTTTTAATTTAAACTCTATAAAGGCAAAATTAGTGCTAGCGTTGTGTATAATTACGTTAAAAGGTCTTTAATAGGTATTAATTTATAGTAAGCGTAGAGCTTTCTAAGTGTTTTTAGCTAATAAAGATGGAAAGAAATAGCTGTTGTGGAAAGCTGTTAAGGAGTTTAAAACGTAAAGAATAGGGCGACTTTTGAGATATATAACGTTTGTGAGGATCTTGTAATTAAACTCGCAATTGTCTTTTAGGGTGAATTTAAAGCGCTAGGGGGCATTACTATACAATTGGCAATAGTAACAAAACTTCTCAATTAACTATAGTATATTTTTATTAACGTTATTATAACCAGCCTTCTTAAGCAGCTAGTAAAGTTAATACGTCGCTAGGTAGCCAAAGCAACGATAAAGGCATCGTAGCTCTATTTCTATAAGGAAAACGCCTGCTTATTCTTTCTTGCTTAGAAAAAACCATAAGTAGCCCTATTTGCATATAACAGGAACGGTCTTATTATTATAAATAAGTTGGTTTGTTAAGTTGTTAAATTAAACATATAGTTGGTTTATATCTATAAAGCAAAGTAAAAAGGGCATTAGAGCATCTAGCATATAAAAGTTAACGCGCTTGATTAGAGTATTAACGGCGATAGTTTTAATTAAGTTTATTATTAATTCTTTGCTAAATTTGATTAAAGCTTATTCTGCTGTTAACTTGTTAAGCTTAATAAAAGGGTCTTTTTATTATAAGGCAAGAAATTGCTTTTTTCTAGCTATAGATACCCTTGCAGCACTTATATTAGGTAGTATGCCTTGGAATTGTAACTAAGTATAGCAGTCTTTAATAAGGAATTATATAGCGTCTATATTAAAGCTATTAGCAAAATAAACATTGTCGCTAGTAAGGCGGTATAAAAAGCCTTGGTTTACAAGCTAAGTAGAGGCTTTGGTCTTTTTCTTATAATCTTTGTTATTGTTGTTAACCTTATCTTCCAGCTATATTTAGTTTATTTTATTACTTTTATAACTTGCTAGGTATATTTTAAAGCTATTAGGGTTATTACTATTAAACTAGCAATTGGCAATAAACTAGTTATGTAATTAGTTGCGTTTCTCTTAGAAGTATTTTATTAACTAATAACCTTTTTTGCTATATATATAGCACTTTTTTTTCTAAGGCATACGCTGCTAAAGAGGGCGGTTGTTGTAGTAGTTGCTACTACGGCTTTAAAAGCTATTACGCAGATAAAAGCCGCTATGAGGGCTGCCGCGGAAGCCTTTACCTTTGCTATAATTATTGCTGTAGCGGCGGTCTAAATAGTATTAGTTATTTGCTTTGTTAGCGGTTAGTTGCTATTGTAGACTGCAGGCGAGGTAGGTTTTGATTAAGGAGCGTAGGTTGGAAAATAGCTTCTTGCAGGTAACGGCGGGCTTGAAAAGAGCATATTTAAGTTTGTACATTTTACGGCAAGCTTTGATTACTATAGTCTTAAGTGCCTATTCGCCTGCGTAATTTAGTCCCAAAGCACGTTGGCACAATTGTAGCTTGTTAAGCAAAATCTCAAGGACTTTGTAAAGGTTTTTCTTGTTGTTTTACTGCTTAATCTTATTAAAGGTTGTTAAAGTTTAGTTTATATAATAGTAGAGGTAGTTAACTTTTGTATTAAAATGCTGTTTAATCTTAGTATAGGCTTCTGCAAATGTATTAAAATAAGTAACGTAGCTTTTATAGAACCGTTGAGCGCGGTTAGTTAAAATCCTTGAAAAAACGGCGTAAAACTAGCTAGGCTTAATTTAAGCGTGCTAGCAAAGACTAAAGAAAGTTTTAAGCTTATTATCTAATAGATTATATAGCTTGCCTATATACTTTTAATCTAGGCTATATATCTTTGTAAAGCTGGTTAAGGTTTAAATGTCGATGTGGTTGTTTGGGTACTTGAGTAGAGGAAGAGTTTCGTACGGGTTGTACTGCTAGGGATTGTAACGGTATATGAGCAGTTCTAATACTAGGAATAGGGTATTGTATAGTATACGTAAACGATCAAGGGGCAACGATTGCAGTCCTATTGTATAGTCCACTAGAACTAATACAAAGGGGCCTTGTTCTAAAGGCAACCTTAAAGAGTCTTATTGCGGATATAACTAAGAGGGCACTCTTAAGGGGTCTTATTGCAAGCGTTATATAGTCTATTATATATATAGTAGAGATAGCGATTGCAAGGGGTTTTATTGCAGTTGTAACAAAGGCAATAGTAGCAAAAAGCCTTGTTGCAAGCTACTCCCTAAAGCTTCTTCAACTTAAAAGTATGCTAAGGGTTTCTTAATAGTCTATTATATACTGTCTAATTGTTTTTACCAGGGTTCCTTTTAACAAATCTAAGGTTTTTGCTAAGGCGCTTTCTCTTATTATAAAGGTTAAAAAGGTTTTAATAGCAAAATGCCTTGCTGCTATTTATAAGCATATAACTTTAAGTTAAGTTTTTAGTTTTAAAGCTTAACTAAGTTTTACTTAAAAGATTTTTTACAAGCAGCAAAAGTTACTAAATATAATTTAATAAAAGCGTTATTTTGCCTAGTATAAACCTTATTTTAACAAAAGACTTGCTTAAGGTTACAGCGCAAGTTAAAGGGGACAGCGTTAAACATATCAGCGGTCTACCCACTAAAATCCTTACAAAAGTAGTAGAAAAGGTCATCATCGCACCATTTAAGGTAGATAGTAATTGCCCTAGCAACTGCTATACATAAGTATATTTAACTAGCGCCTAGCTATATATCTTTATACTAAAAGCAAGCGTTGAGTAAGGGCTATATTACCTAGGAGATTCTAATTCCTGCCAAAAGGTCGCTCAACACTAAAACGAGCTGCTAAACATCATAATCAAACACCAAGGTTCCTATCTCCTCAACTAAAGAGTCGTTTAAACTGCTAAAATCAGCCATGCTAGTTTAATTTAAGTCGCTTAATCTAAAAATAAAAATTCCTAAAATAAATATAGCATAGTAATAAAACGCAAAGAGTAAAAAGCAAAGGGGAAATTAGGTTGTTATATATATATATATACGCTTAAAAACAAAGTAAAAATAAACAAGAAAGGGGTTGAAACGCAGTGTAAAGTACTTTAAGGTCGCTAACGTATTTATATATATATGCGCTGTTAGTGCCTTCGTTGCGTAGTAAAGACAGGAAAGATCGTAAGATTTTTATAAAAGCAAAAGCACTCAATAAAAAAGTCCGCCAGTTAGTCGCTTGCCGTTATAACCTCGTAAAAAGTCTTAATGTTTTTTATATAAAATTAATCGTTTTCTCAAAAGTATAGTATAGCACTAAACAAGCTGCTAGCATTTACAAAGAGGTTTTAAAGTCGTTTATACATTATTCTACGTTGCAAACGCACTAAAAGAGTCGCCAGTGATAACTCCTGCTAAAGTCCCTTAGCTATCTTTAACAGTTAAAGAGAACAGCCTCTTGCTAATAATAACTCCTCCTAAAGTCCCTTTGCAAGCTGTTTATTGTTTTCTGCTAAAAGCACAAAGCCTATCATTATAAGTAATACACCTCTTTTAAAAAACATTGCAGCGGTTTTTAAGGCAAAATTTATCTCTTTTACCTTACTATCTATAATTAACTATTTAACCACTAATCAGTGTTAATAAGTCAATCTCTATATACGAAAAAGTCTAAATAAGGGATAAAAACGAGTATATTGCTATTGTTATTAATGATGTCTAGCAAAAGGAACGGAAGGGAAACTATCGTCGTACGCCAAAGGGATTAGGCGTACACGCGTACGGTCCCTTCCAATTGCCATCAGGCCAAATCGGCCCGGCTAGCCATTTGGCCAGCTGGTTCCTTCTGGTGGCCGTATGCCTCCGGTCCGAGGCGGACCGGGCTATTGCTATAGCTATCAACCTACAGTTAGCTTACCTAGGTAGAGTGCATTGATCACGAGATCACCTGCAGGAGCTTCATTGGGGATCAGATATAATTCAATTCGTAATGGGTGATCTGGCCAAGAGAAGAAGGGAAAGTCCCAAGTCTCTGCCTCGAATCGCAGCTATTTAAGTGCATCCTGGCCTGTGAAGATTACACGCTTTACCCGATTGGACCTGTGAATACCTAGGGGATAATTAACCTAGTACGTAGGTACATACCCAAGTATTGCACAACACTATTTTGCAAAACAAACAGGTGAGGGAAAGAAAAGGCTCTGACAGCAGTAAAGGACACAACTGTGGGTTTGGTGCAATTTGCAAAGGATACAAGTCCCAGTATTGTATTGCTGACATAGGACGAGGAATTGCTGTCAAGTGAAATACTGAACTTTGAACCAAGTCTTGAGCAGACCTTGCATGTATAAGAAACGATGTACATGCACAACCTTGGAAGTGCATGTGGTGTTACACAACCAGAGTCTGCAACTCCCAGAGAGTAGTAGGCACTTCAAGCTGCTGCACAGAACTGATTTTGAAATACTCTTCAAAGCTTAGTTGGTATCACCTACATGTAGGTATAGATTAATACCTATCTAGGTACTCAAGTACCTAAATGTGTATGATAGACAGACAACGCCTCCAGAGAATGTCCAGCGGGTAGTGCCTATGTCTTACTAAGTACTAACCCTATCAGGCTCGCAGACACAGAAGTCTCTGTCCTTTGTTAATGACTGCAAAAGAACAAACCTTGTTCCAAAATGCGGGAACAATACCATGGAAGATGTGCAAGTGTTGCATCCCACGAGATTTTCCTTCCTTTGCGCCTTCGGTTCTTTCACTGACTTTGTGTGCCTAGATAAATATAGATGGCTTCGGCACTCATTTTTACCTATTATTTTAATGTCTGAAGCGTCAGAGAATCTGGTATAACAGTAGACACATTGGGATGCGACACTAATTGTCTTCTTACGCTCATGAATGAGGTACTTGAAAGAATGCCGGTTTCCTTGGGAAGCTGGGACTGGGATATGATCAGCAGGAAGACAGACCGCACGGGAAATGCTACGGCTGGGTTGGTGTGGAGATATCTAAATAGGTGGAATTCTCGCTTGGTCGCAGGCGGAAGCTTGGGGACAACAGCAATCGTGCAGCTGACGCCCTCCATGGCAGCACAAGTCTTTTTGCTAAACTTACTACTAACAAGCGGCCGCTAAAGCCGGTGTGGCAAACAATTAACGTTACAGGGCACTATGATTTGTCCATCAGGAGTTGGCTATGGATAGGCATTGTGGTGGGATGGCGCGCTAAGAAAGTAATTGCATAATTGCTCCGCCCGCTTGGATAAACAGTGCTCCGTCCCGGGAATTTTACTCCTTCCGACACCGCTTGCAATTATATTCCCGACGTCAATCCTTTAACACGGGTCTGCTCTTCATGTGCGCCTTGCGGCGTATACGCTCTTTCACTGCCAGACATCGACTTCTCTGACGCCTTCTCCAGCAAATCGAAGGCTCCACCCAAGCGCCGTACGCGCACGACTTCATGGCGTACCTTCGGGCCCTCACCTCCTCCGCGTACTGGCATACAGACCTTGACTTCACGCGGTCAAACCCCAAGCGCGCTCAGCACTTGCCCTTCCTCCTGCTGCTCTCCTTCGCCGCCGCAGCCATCGACGTCTTCAGCGTGCCCTTTCTCGGCGTCTTCACGGCGAACAACACCGGAAACATCATCTTCCTGGCCCTCGCCGCGGCGCAGCTCGCCGTGGTCGACCCGAACGATGTGCACCCCGTCGCGGCCTTCACCTCCCTCGCCGCGTCCTGGGCGGGCTCCGCCGCCAGCGGGCAGATCGGCAACCTCATAGGGCGCAAGAAGCGGTTCTTCGTCTTCGCGGACATCCTGCAGCAGGCCCTCGTCGTCTTCATCGTCGTGGGTCTCATCTGGGGCGATAGGGTCCACAGCGGCGACGACGACACCGAGTACGTGGCCGTCGCGCTCCTCTCGTTCTCCATGGGCTGCCAGAACGTGACCACCAAGGGGATGAACGGACCGCCCACCATGCCGACGCAGGTCGCGACGGGGGCCATGGCGGATTTCTTCTCGGACCCCAGGCTCCTGGCTGTCCGGAACAAGCCGCGGGACGAGAGGATCATGTTCATCACTGTCTTCTTTATTGGAGGGCTGGTGGGCGGCCTCGCGTATCGGTACTACGCGCCCCAGTTGTGCCTGCTGCTGACGGCTATCTTCAAGCTCCTGGCCGGGCTGTCTCTGCTGTGTCTGCGCCTGCGAGACGACGACGTAGTCCTTAATGGCGATGCACCTCGTGGGCAGTCCAAGGCGTGATCCTGGCTCGTGGATCCCGACTCTGCGCAAGCATCATTCGCACCCTTTCAGAGCGCTCTCACCGGAGGAGCAGTCTAGCTTAGGTGAAGAGGTCATGCCCGATCCTATGTGCTTTCGTTTCCAGCTGCGAGACTTGATTTCATGATCACGCTCGGATACTGCTGGTAAGTGCCAAGCGGATGCTGGAGTCAGATTATGCTAGCTGCGCTGTCTGTAGCAGACTTCAGCCTGCCTAAGCGGATCAAGGCAAGAGAAGTTGCCACCATCATTACTGAACCTGGTTGATTTTGCACTGTTCAGTTGTCCTAGGAAGGCATGGACCACAGAATCTGCTGTGCCCTTCACTATCTTTAGGACTCGATGCAAGCGTTCGGCCTTGTACATATGCATGCCTGCGCGAAACATCCACATCCTTGATAGTTGCTGCTCTGCCGAATGAAAGAGACAATGTCATGGGACAAGAACGAACAGTGGGCGGCATGAAGCGAGGACGTCACCCAGAGAAGCCTGGGTCTGGAAAGTGGCCATTCACGTCGAAGCTGGGAGGAGGCAGTTTGGCCACGTCCAACAGCATTGAGTCACTACGACTTAAACTCCACCGTGAAAACAAATCTAAAATCACATGTGACGATGGGACTTTGTGAGAAGGGAGAGGAAGAGAGTGTCAGGAAGAAAGAGATCCATCGTTCTAGGACGAATTCCTGGGGATGATAAGGACCTATAACGGCGTCTTGATGGCAACATCGAGTAGGCATAATGTAGAAAGCTACCAAAAAAAGGCCTTGGCAATGTATAAACTTGAGCTACCAAAGAGAACGGAACGTGCGATGTCTACTTTGTAAAATTGGACAGATGTAGAGCGCAGAGCAGGAGCAGAGATCTAGCTACCTACAGGGAAGCGCAGCGAAATCTAGAAACTGCTAATCGGCTTGCAACTCGAATTCCCAAACGCACAATCGTACACGCGAACAATCCTACCATAGCACCATGTCTTTCTCAAAACCGGGTGTCATTGGTAAGGCGACCGTATACTTGCCGCCTATGTGCGTTCGTGGGAAGCATCCCGTCCAAGCGTTCCCAGTGCTGAGTTTCCGTCAAGAGCTATTTGAGCTCAACCTACCTCGAACAGCCCATGCAACAAGTGAGGCCAAGCATTCGACTCTCGTGGCTTTTCTCTTGCTGGGTGCAGTTGTCACTGGCGGCATGGATATTTCACTCACCTAGATCAAGCAGAGATGACGACAGTACTGTGTAGTGTTCAGTGAGATTTGGTACCTAGTGCTGCCAACGTGGTGACTAACCGTTGTCGAATAGAAAATGCAAACTCCACTCCAGTCTCGTTGATCGGGTCGCCCGAAGCCGACAGGAGAGCCCTCGAGAAGGTTATATCAGGTCGTGAGGACGAATCGACTGATGCAAGGCCCAATTTAGTCCGCCCTTCAACGAGAAGGACTGAGCGGTCTGTTGAATCCGCCGACACGATTCATGTATTGGCGGTATTCCGTCTTCTTCTCCTTGCTCACGGCGCCGACATTATTTCCAACGACCTTCTTGCCCTTGGTCGAGCCAAAGCCTCCGAAACCCATCATCGCAGCCATATCGCCCATGCCGTCGTCCTCGAGCTCGAGGTCGTCGTCCTCGTCCATGGGCTCGGCGCCGTCGTCTCCATCCCTCGCATCGTCGTCTCGCCGGCCTCGCTTGCGGCCGTCACTGTAGCTGTCCTCCCGGTCTCGGCTGCCACCGCGGCTGTGCTCGTCGTCATGCCCGCCGACCTTAATCGACATAGAGGGCTGCGCGCTGGACTTTTCGGAGCCTGCCTTGCTCCTGGTCGGCAGTTCGGCGGTACCGGGACTTGCGCTGCGCCGAGGAGACACGGATCGCCGGCGGTCGTCTAGAAAAGCAAGAACGTCAGCAACGTCGCGAATCGTTGGCTCTCGCATCATCCCGAAGCCCAGATGGGGTTGTTTACATACCATTCCTATGCCTAGGCGTGCCATCGCCCCTTCCGCCCCTCCTGTCGTAATCTCTAGTCCGCCGAGCATCGTACTCGTCGCGGTCGCGGTCACCACGGTCTCGCCCGCCTCGACCGTCACGCTGCGGCCGGTCGCCGCGAGACCTGGACCGATCGCGTCTACTGTCCCTGTCCCTAGTGGATCTGCCGCCGTCCCGATCGCGAGATCTGGATCGATAGCGCCGCCTGTCATCTCGATCGTCTCGGCCGTCATCGTAGCGTCTGCGCTCGCCGCGGTCGCGATCGCCTCTATAGCTTCCGCCTCCGCCACCTCCCCTGTAGTCGCGCGGGGCTCTACCGCCGCGTCTTGATGAGCGATCGGCCATAGTAGGGTGTTGGAGATCTCGAATTGGGGGGCGCGGGAGGTAAGAGTGGGAGCTAACGTCCGTTTTGCTGCTGAGGAAGGTATTGTGGTGTGGTGTCGCACGTCAAGCGCAGTGTGAAAGTTGATGTTGACAGGAGACGTTCAAAATAAGCTTTCAGTGGCGGACGCTTTCGGAGGGCCATCAGATTGAGGCTGAAATAAGGCTGGTTAGTGCCACGCTACAGGGCTGAAGCGAGCTCTTCAGCGGGGGATCAGCGGGTCACCCCTGCAATTTTTCTCTGGTCAGACCGCTGTCTGTCGCTCTCAACTTCGACGTCACTTGCATTCTTGCTCGATCTGAAGGGTCATCTGCCGTCTGCTGAGACTTTCTCGCCAGCTGTACCGTGGAGGGTTGGCTGCACTGGGAAGGATATGACGCCTACAGCTCAGGCGCACAGGCGCTCTCACAGCCTGCTGTTATTCCAGAAACTGTTAAATCTGAGAGACAGTGCCAGTCCACTGACGTTGGTTCTTGATACCCTGGAACAGAGCGCGAATCCCATAATACACGAGTTCATCACCAGAGCCAAAGTGTGTATACCAACTTCGTACTCAGTTGCATGTCTGACTGATTGGAAATGTTCACACGCTGACATGTATCACAGATATCTCACACCAAGATCATCTTCATATCGTTCGCTACAATAAAAAGGCCGGGTCACGCGGATGTTTTCGTCAAAGCTCGTGGCAAGCCCCTCCAAAACTTGCGCTCTGAGATCGCCTCTCACTACCCAACTCCCACGGTACCCACATCTAAGGACGCCTCGTCTCAAAGTCTGCGTGCTCTTCTTTTCTCGAGACCTCGCGAAAACCAGAACTGACAAATCCGCAGAAACACTGATCCTCCTCGACACCTTGAACCCCCTGGCCACCTCCTCCCCACGGCACCTCACAAACTTCCTCGCCAGCCTCCTTGTGCACCCCACCATCTCCCTCGTGGCGACATACCACACAGATGCCCCCCTGCCGCTACCCCCTTCCGCGCTGAGCGAGTACGAGCCGCACCCCCTCACCGTGCTCAACCACCTCGCCACCGCGGTCCTGCGCGTGTCCAGCCTGCACCACGCCGTCCAGCGGCGGCGGGCCCAGGACCGCAGCCTGCCCGAGCCCGACTTCGGCCTCGGCGAGGGCCGCGAGGGCGTGCTCGTCGGTCTCGCCCCCAAGACAACGGCGGCAACAGCGACCGAAGGGGCCGTCGTGGTGGAGATGGAGCTGCGGCGGCGGAGCGGGCGGGCCGTGGTGGAGCGGTTCGTGCTGTCGAAGACGGCGGCGAAGGTGGCGGCGGTGGTGGGTACCCTGTCGCTGCTGTCGGACCACCCGCTGTTCGCCGCGCCCGAGGAGGATGGTGGTGGTGGTGGTGGTGGTGGGGATGACGACGAGCTTGCGGACGCGACGTTCAGCCTGGGCCTGACGGACAAGCAGCGCAAGGATCGGGACGGGATTGTGTTGCCGTACTTCGATGCGCAGCAGGATGTGGGTGGGGGCGAGGGCGGACGGATATTGTACGAGATGGGGAGAGAGGATGATTTTGATGATGAGGAGGATGAAATATAGAGCTCAAGTTACTTGGCGAATGCCAGTCTATGTCAATAACTACGAAGTGGACGTAGGTTATGATTCGCGCGCTCCTGAGCCCCGAGTCGATGACAGCAGATCAGAACACCAACTGGAAATGATGTAGAGGCGATCAGACGAGGGTTCGCCCCGAAAAGGTTCGAAGGAGTCGATCCATGAGGTGGTCATCCCAGGGTAGACCACCGTAGTACCAACCTACAGGATAGCAATCTGGAAAGCTATGGAAGTTTTCTTTTTGAAAGAGTCACAGTAGGAAGGGAGGAAAAGAGATGTGTTGGAAGTCAAAGTGTCTTTCGTCTTGATCATGCCATTGGCACTATGGTGATGCCATCGACTGTCCACCATCCGGAACTAGCATGAATTTCGCCTCGCGTCCAGCTTCCTCTTCTCCAGCCTCTTCTTCAGAGGGTGGTAGATCTCATTGATGATAGCCCCATAGAACTGGTACTCCTTCGATCCATGTTGTGTCTTGACGAATTTTGCCCATGTCTCTGCAAAAAGTGCTTTGTTGTCACTGCCCAGCTTCGCCCTGGCCTTGTCGACAACATGGATAGCCTGGATCCACATCTCTTAACCGCCGAGGATGTAGTCTGTCAACATCATATTGTGAGCGGCAATTCATCAATTGCAGTGGATTTTCACCACCAGAAATCATCTTACCTTGCTCGTAGTCGAAGAGGTCTTCTTGTGCCATGGTTTACACAGTTGAGGCCTGCGATTGAGGTTTGTGTGGTTTTGCGTTTTAGATCTCGGTGAGCCAAGGTGGCTGCGCAAATTTCTTGTGTGGTAAATGCAAACTAGCAACAGCATTTTCACAGCCTGGGGAGGTGACGTGGTAAGCGACGGTTGCCGTGAGCCATTGTACGATGTTGTTGGCCCCTAAGCCAGACTCAGTGACAGTGGACGTGAATCTCCGAGCCCTCAGCCTGCATGAGCTCAGTAGTGAGGGGACCAGCGGCAGTAATGTTGCTCTGGGTCATTCCATCCTCAGGAATGAGCTCAAAACGAGGACCACCACCGTTGCTGGGAGTCACCTTGTCCACACGGGCTGTGATGCTATCAGCAACTTCACAGGTGCCGTTGGGCGTCTTCGGTTCAGCAGCCTGAATCTTCTCGCCAACAAAGGGCTCGACAACCTCCTTCTCGACTCGGCCTCCCTTCTCGGCCGGGGAGCTTGCCTCGACAGAGCCGTTGCTACCACTCGCAACGCCATTTTCAGGTACATGACCGTTGGGCGCGGACGAGGCTTGGCCATTGTGGTTGCAACGCAGGTGCTCGGGCTTGTACTCGTCAGGAATGGTGGTGCCCCAGTCGACCTCCAGCTTGCGTATGTAGTAAGCGTCGAAATCACCAGCGGCGCGGCGGTTGTGAGCAGTCCAGGCGTCCTTGAGCCAGGCGGGGTCATGCATGCCGTTGGCGAGTGTGGTGGTGTACTCTTCCGCATCGTGGCGGAAGCTGTTGTCGTTGCGAAGGGATTCAAAGTTGGGCTGGGCATCAGGAGTGCCGGCATTGAGGATGTGGGTGTCATCTGGAAAAAGAGCGAGAACCTCCTGTTTGTCCTCGGCCGTGAGGCAGTCCCAGGCCGCCGGCTGAAGCAGGAGAGACTGCAGATTCGCATGAGCGGACGGAACTCCTGAGAAGCTGCAGGACAGCCCAACTTACCCGTAGGTCCACGTCAACCAGAGGGGACCTGGCATTCTGGGTCACATTATCAGGATCCCACTTTGAGGGTCTGTGATTGAGAGTCCTAGCCCTCTTGACAGCAGGAGCTTTGGCGCCGTTTGTCTTGCCTGGCTGGTTGAGTTGGATCCGTTTGGCAGGAACACGACGCTTGGTGATGGACGGCGCCACCTTGATCTCCGCCGACAGCTCATCTTCACTCATGGGAGCGTTAGCACGCCTGGTCAGACGTGTCCGTCTCTGAGGACGCTGTGTTGGTAGTTGGGTACGCATTATGTTGGCGGCGTCAAGTGCCACTTCCTCTTGTTTCTGGTCAGAGGTTATTGCTTCGTCGTTGTATGATGTGTTGTGGGTGGTCTGAGTGTCGGCGTTGGCTGTGTCGTCGTTTTGTGAACTGATCTTTGTTGGAGGTTGGACACTCGGGGGCTTGGAGAGGCCCGTCTTGGTCAAATGCTCGTCGGCTGAATCTGAAGTTTCAGATGGCAGAGAGGGCTCGGAAATTTCTGACAGCTCAGAAGACATTTGACTGCCCAGGGGCAGCTGCAATTCTTTATGTACGGCGGCCATGATGAATGAGCTGGATTAACTGCGGGGCGGGAAGGCGAACAAGCTGAGAGCTGCTTCAGATTGCAGAAGATCTGGCCGGATCGCAGGTGCCAAGAAGAAGTACGTGTTTCCTGCAGTCGGAAAATACTAGATTCCGCTTGAGTGAATATCAACTCTGAAATATGTGAAGGCACCAACGAGGCAGGTCACTCCGGATGAGGACAAGGTGAGGCCAGTTTGCGATGCCAGATTTGCCGTGTTACAGGAACAAAGGTGAGCCTCAGCAGAACATGAGATCATCTTTGATAGACTGCAGATGATGCAAGGCAGAGAAATGAAGGGCCGAAAGGAAAAGGTGGAAAAGCAGCTTGTTGATTATCTGGGAGGAAGGTGGATGAGGGTGGATGAAGGGACCACGGACATCGGATGGAATTGGAGACAAGGAAGGAGGTGACAATTTGTTTACGTGAGCTCACTCACTAGCAGCAGACTGCAAACGCCGACAAAAGCTCTCAAACCTCCTTACCCTGATGCTAGTGGCTATTTCACGGAAATCTATTCTGGAATCAATTTTCCTACCCAATTCTGGCTTGCCCATTGTGGCTCCATTCAACATGATTCCACAGGAATTACAGCACAATTGTACCAAGCTTGGTTTACCTGCTCAGTGATCGAGAATAGCGAGGCTGCCATGCCTCCACACCCTGGTCAGCGCTAATGAGCCCCACTCTAGCTGTAAGCATAGCTGTGCTATTGGCCAGCCTTGATGTAAGTGCCCCTAATTTCTCAACGTCACTTGTTGGATCAAACACAATAGGTACTTTTTCCTTCCATGCATCGATCGAATACGGCATCTTCACTACCTGACACGAACCTGCACGCAAGGAAAAATAAAAGATCATCACACCCTTGTTCCATAAGCCTGACCTGATCCGGATCAGCCGCAAACACTGAGGCAGGCAGCACCGACGGAATACGCGTCCCAAAAGTTTAGGACACGTTTTGGGGACAAGCGCTCGGCACGCTCGAACAGCTCTCCAGAAGTGGAAGCTCCGCGGAAGGGACTCGCAATCATCTCGCAACCGCCAGAACTTCTCTTCCCAATAGTTCTGGGCCACAATCACAATGATCCGCTCCACACAAA
This sequence comes from Dendrostoma leiphaemia, assembly GCA_026120015.1. Classification (NCBI taxonomy): domain Eukaryota; kingdom Fungi; phylum Ascomycota; class Sordariomycetes; order Diaporthales; family Erythrogloeaceae; genus Dendrostoma; species Dendrostoma leiphaemia. Next base: position 11,588 of record JALRMF010000365.1, on the reverse strand, counting down.
TAGCACGGCTTGACGGTATGACCCTGCTCCTCCACGCCGAGACAGCAGAGCGAGAGAAAGCAAGCTGACGGATGCTCCCCAGGCCTCTACCTTTGCGCGTCGGTCGACGACGAGGCGGTACGTCTGCCCAGTCCCCGCCCCACACACATACACATCTCGAGACCGTGGATGACTTTGGCTGACCGTACCTTGCGCGCCCCCGCGTAGACCGAGTCCTCCCTCTCCGAGATCAAGTCCCAGATAAAACTCATCCTGCGCCGGCTGAACCGCAACTCCGAGTCCCAGGCCTCCATCGAGTCGGGCTCGCACACGGTGCACTACCTGATCGCCTCGGACATCGTCTATTTCTGCATAACGGAGCGCTCCTACCCGCGCAAGCTGGCCTTCACCTACCTGTCGGACCTCGCGACCGAGTTCACCACCATGTACCCCATGCAGCAGCTGCTCAGCCCCCAGCTGCGGCCCTACGCCTTCATGGAGTTCGACAATTTCATCGCCAAGACCAAGGCCACCTACAGCGACTCGCGCGCCACCCAGAACCTGGATAAGCTCAACGACGAGCTGCGGGACGTGACCAAGGTCATGACCAAGAACATCGAGGACCTGCTGTATCGGGGGGACAGCCTGGAGAGGATGGGCGAGATCAGCTCGCGGCTTAGAGACGACAGTAAAAAGTACCGGAGGGCCGCTGTCAGGATCAACTGGGAGCTACTGCTCAAGCAGTACGGCCCGTTTGGCGCGCTGGGCTTCATTATATTGGTGTTCTTGTGGTGGCGGTTCTTCTGAGGGGTTGGGGAGGGAGAACCCGTCAGACGATGACGGTCAGGGAGTTGGGCGTTGAGGGCATAGCGGTGCAATTAGATTTGTAGGGCGGTGGCTGTAATAACAGATACGGGAACTTGTTTGCACCGCATGATACTTAGTATACGCACATTTGGCAAGATTGTGCAGTTCAGTCAGAGTAGGCCCAGCAATCTCTTTGCCACAGCAGTTTCCCCGAAGGGTATATTCTCATTTGTCTTTGTTTAGCACCCGAGCCTGAGCTGTTTGCTTTCGTCAAGAGCTATGTATATGCATACCACCTTCTCAGATGCTCTGAACACCCAAACCCGTTCACGATTTCACACAATGTCTACCTTGCCAAGAAGGCTGCCAAGTATTCATAGAACCGTCCTCGCACGTGCCGATTCTTCTTCGGCTACATAACCACGCAGTTCTTCGCCGCCGTCTGCAGACTCGGCACGGCGACCGAGGTATGATACCACTCCAGGTGCTCTTGGAACTCTCTGATGCTCCCGAACCCGCGCTCGTCCTGCACATATTTCGTGTCACCCTCATCGCCCGCCTCGTAGTAGCCGTACTCGTCGCAGTATGCACACAGTATGCGCGCCTGCCACTCTCCGACGTCCGGGCCGATGTGGTTCGCGATCGCCAGGGGCGCGAACACCACCGTCTTGTCCTCGCCGTTGGACAGGGCCTTGCCCCGCGCCTGCCAGTTCGGCTGCTCCGTGACGCCCGACGCGGCGGGCAGCGGGTCGAGCTCCGCGGGCATGACGTGCAGGTCCTCCCAGACGAGGAAGCCGTCGCAGAAGTCGCACGAGAAGGCGACGTCCCGGTCCCCGAACCGCTCGAAGCGCCCCACCGCGTTGCACGCCGGCACAAGCTCCTCGAGCCGCGCGGTGGCGCTGGCCTCGCCCTCGGCCGCGACCGGCCGCTGGCTGTACTGCCGTTCCTGCCCGTCGTCGTCGTCGTCGTCGGTTCTCTGGCTGTTGTTGTTGTTGTTGTTGTGGGTGATCGCGCCCATCTCCATGGCCTCGCCCCCGATCCCGCCCACCAGCGCGTCCATCGTCGGCGTCTTTTGCTGCCAGCTCGGCGCTCGGCCCCTCGTCTTGAAGTCCTGCGCGATCTCGTCCCGCGTGCTCTCGTACCGGCCCGGCCGCCGCCCCAGGCCGTACTCCTTCCTGCGGTCGTCGAGTCGTCGCTGCCGTCGGTAGACCTCAAAGGCGCCGAGGCACCGTTGTCCCGGCCCGCCGCCGGCTATGTCGGCCTGTTGGGAGGCGAATATGCGCGCCGCGGCCCGGCGTTGTGCGCGGTGCAGGTCCCGGCGGAGGGAGACGGTGTCGCGGGCCCAGACCGGGTTGATGGGCCCGCCTTGTCGGAGCCAGTCCTTGAAGGTCTGGCCGTGGATGGACCATTGCATCCGGAGGATACGGAGCTCGTCGAGGGATTCGGCTGTTAGGTGAGCACATGCAGCGTCAGTGATCCTTTTATATCCTCAAAAGAGCGACCCGGTCCGCGCGGGGCAGGCGGCATGCTGCGCTCCGCCAGAGAGACTCAGAGCGGGGGGTTAGAACGTACGCCTCCGATCATTCTCATAGTAGAAATTCCCCTTCAGCAGGGGACCCAGCTCCTGAAAGTCCGCCTTGGCCTCGTCCAGCGCGTCCTCGAGCGCGCGGACCTGCTCGAACTCGTCCGACGCCCAATGCCTCTTGTCGGCGAACATGAGCATGCGCAGGGCGTCGCTGATGGCGTTGGCGATGTCGGCCAGCAGCGAGCCGACGGTGTCGTTGGCTCCTGCGTCCTGGGCCTCCTCCTCCTCATCTTCGGCGTCGTCGGCGTCGTCCGGGTAGTGGTGCTGGGTGACGACGACCTGGAGGGATTTGTTCTTGCCGTGGCGGGCGGTGTTGATAGGTGCTGGTCGTGAGAGCGATCGTCCTCGTCTCGTCTGCTGGTGGCCGGTGGTGGCGTCGACGCCGCCGTTCATCGTCTGGATGGGCGGGTGGGATGGTGCCAATTGCTCGGGTCGAGCGCGGTCTTCTTCTGTTGCTATGAGGTAGGAAGTGAAGGTGACCTCCTTCTTCCCGTGCTTAGTTCCAGATCCAGGTCCAGGCTGCGGCGGCTGCTGAGACTGGTCGTGCTGGTGGCAGCCGGCATAATGGTCGGAGGGCCGGGCGTCTTATTCTGTCTGCTTTGACGTTGTGGATGTCGTTGTTTTAAAACGTGGAGGGGGAGACTTCGTCGTGGTGGATTCTTATCAGGTGCTAAGTTTCGGGCTTGCAGATTAGCCTTCGCTTGGCTTTCTGGTCGTGATGACGTTGGACCGCCCACTTGTCTGCCAGTGGGACGAGACGAAATCGCATGGGAGCTGCACGTCAATTTGGGAATGGGGAACCTGGATCGCCGGGTCGGATCGGGCTTGCATGTGCGCTGGGCTGCGCAACGCAGCAAAGCGGAGCGGTGGGAGTGGGAAAGGGAAAAAAAGATGCTAAAAGACAAAGAGCAAAGCCCCCCTCGGTCCGGCCGACTTACGTAGTGCCTTCGAGTTTCTGTGCCCTGGGCTTGGACACCAGGGCACCTTGGCCGCTTGGCAGGCAATCGAAAACTGCGGGTTGGAACAGCACAGATCACGCAGGACTCCGTATACAAAGATGTGCAAGGGCCGAGCATGGGCACAGCATATGGGGCGCGTGGCAGCGTAGCAGCGTAGCAGCGTAGCACTGCCATCGGTCAGCACACAACGTGCTAGGCCGACTAAGTACTACTACAGTATGTAACAGCCTGTCCGGAAAGAACCGTAAGTCGACTCAACCCGTCCCGATGTCAGTCTAGAATAAATCTCCGGTGATGGCGTTTCTGTAGGCAGCCGATCACACACAGGGGCCGGTCATCTTGCGCAGAATTGTTCGTTTTCAGCTCCCCTTCAGCCAGCTGCCACAGACAATCAACGACCCTTTGGGACATCTGTTTCGAACAACCCATGCCTGAGTTCCAAGGCCGAGACCGACCTGAGGCATGACGAACCCAAACCATAACCCCTGGAGTCCGGGGACGGATCCACTACCAATACCGCAGCAGGTCTGTTGACCACTAGAAAAGTGGCCTCCTGTGGTACCCTGCGGTGCCCTGTGAGCCAGCGCCCCCCCCCCCCCGGCACAGATGCCGAGCCTGCCCGGGGGATTTGTTTACGAGATCCATTTTTGAGGCTCAGTCAGTCTTGTTTGTACAGTCGGTGAGATGAGATGAACCTCGACGTTTATCGATCAATGACGGCATCACGAATCCCAATTTTAATCCGCAGCACGCATCCATGCAGGAAACGTTCATCGCGAGAATTTATCGTGATAATTTCTGAACTGAATGAGAGCGGGAGAGCCAAAAACCCTCGGTCTCGGTCTCTTACTTTCGCTTGGTCGCTTTGCCCTTGCTCGCACCAGTCGTCACGGCGGTTGAGGCCTCCGCTGACGACGCTTCAGGCAATTCCTTCTTCTCCTTCTTGTCGTCCTCCTCCTCGTCATCACCGCCCTGTCCGAACTCATTGACACGGGTGTAGTCGATCTTGTATGCCCATCGCTGGTACAAGTAGACAAAGAAGATAATGTCATCTCTGAATGTCGCCAGACGGTGCAGGAAGGGCATCTTGATCGTGAATGCGAACAGGTCGTCGATGAAGGTGTTCAAGAACTTGTACATCATGGCCTTTCCAGGCATGTGCGCTACGCTCTTCAGGCGGTAATTGATATACAGCGCGGGCACCATCATCAAGAATCCATACGCGTAGACCGAGCCTACGAGCGTTGTGATGGTGTATGAGTACCACGACTTGTGCTCGTCGTATATAAGCGAGTAAATAGCGTAGGCGATGAGAAGTGGGGCGCCGACCCAGTACATGTACTTGAAGGCGATGGCGTCGTACTCCTGCGTCTTTTGCTCCGTGTCGCTGAGCTTGTGCTTGTCCTCGAAGACGATACGCTTTGGCAACCAAGAGCCGGGCGGTGCGTCACGCACCCGAACATCGACCACCGTCGTCACTTTCCATAGCTCAATGAGGATGCCGATGCCCTGGGTACCCAATATCATCCAGCTGGTGTTCTGTGAATTGTCCACCAGATAGAGGAAGATGACGGTCTGCATGAAGACGTTTGCCAGGATCGTTCGGACTGAGATGCCCACGTTGTCCTTCTTCTTGCGGTAATGAGCAATGTCGGAACCAAAGGCCAGCGTCTCAAGAATCATGTGTAGAACACTGACGACAATGGTGATGCCGAGAAGAATCGGGTTGGTGTCGAGGAAGATCTCCTTCACCATCTCAATCTCGCTGCCATCGCCACCGCCGGCAACCGGATTGCCAAAGGCAGCCTGGCGTGCGGATTCACGACCGCCAAACTCGACTGAGGCCATAACTTGAAACTTCCAGTTGGCAAGATTGTTCAGCTCGATGTGGAGAGGAAGCGTCGGGACAGTCTCGTTGACAGGATTGAAATGGCTCTTCAGCTGCCAGAACCCATTGACGAAAAGTATAGGGTAGTACCACGAGTTCTGACCAGATCCATCTCTGGCTCCAGTGGACTCCAATGTGATGAACTGACGAGCAGCACCATTCGTCGTGGGATACACCATTGTACCAGCACCCGGGACGAAGGAGATGGTAGTGTTCGGGTGATAGTAATTGCCAATGGCGAGCGATCCGGCTTCCTCCGCCTCGATCTTTTCAGCCTCTGTGAGGTTCTTGCTCTCCAGAAGACTTCGGGTCTTGGCAACCTTCTTCTTGGGAATGTATTGGGTGAAGGGGTAGACAAAGTAGTAGGCCTTGGCAGGATCGTATGGCTTCTGCGTCGGGTCTAGGTTGACATCAGGTTCGTGCAGGCCGACGTAAAAGTGTCCCCACAGTGTTCCATTATTCTGAACAGACTTTGGCACGGTGATGGTAGTGTCGATGGTGCGCTTCTCGCTCCAATTGCCGAGGTTGTACTCCGTCTCTTTGAACACCACCATGTCGTCGGGGGTCTCCTTTAGGGGCTTTGGTCTGAGGGACGGCGACAGGGTGATGACGATGTCGACCACGCTGTCATCGGGCCAGATGGGAGCAATCTTCTGCGGGATCGGGTTCCAAGTAGCGCCTTCGTCCAGCCTGTCCGGTCGGAGCGCATAGGCAGGGACGTCGGCGGTGTTCGCGGGGACTTGGATCGACTTGCCATTGGCGTCGGTGACAGTCTTGCTCTGCGGAGAGGCCGGCATGAATTGCTTCATGACAAAGTTCATGCCAAAGTACAGACACACTCCCCACATGAGCCGCGACGTCAGTGAGGACTGCACGTTCTGTTCGTCAGCAAAGGCTTCCTCCATTTGCACCGGCCCAGGTCCCCCTGTGACTTACGCCGCCTTCCTCCTGCCGCGCAGCAGGCGGTGCGCCTGCTGCAGCATTTCCTTCAGGCATTGTCGAGATGCCGAGTGGATGACACCGACAGATGCTGAGGTATCAACGAGCCCGCGGTGGGTAGAGGCGGGGTCAAGAATGGCGATAATCTGGCCGGCCTTTGTGTGTACTGGAGAGAAATTTCGCCGGTGGCAGCAGTTGCCACGTACAGACGAAGCTACGTATGGTTGTACAAAAGGGAAAGCCAGGTCCAGGGTGCGGGCGCCAAAGCGACTGCAAGCTTGTCGCTGGCCGGCGGCAGTGTTGGCCAGTCATACCAACCTGCCCTACGCCAACCCCAAGTGCTGGGCCAGACCCTGGGCATTAGTGGGACCCCACCCCTTCCCACTATGTAGGTAGTAGGCACGTTGGACCACGACATGCCATCGCAATACAAATGTCAAACATGTCGCAAGACCTGGAAAAGGGCTTCCCTGGGGTAAGTAACGGTTCTGACCTCGGGATTGGCAAGTCGTCGACGTGGTATGAAATGTGTCTTCGTACAACCTTGAGAGGACCCAAAAACGCTCTCCAGCCTCTTGCAGCTCTTGTTGATCCGTTAGAATACATCCCTGGGAATGAGCTTGGACAATGAACTGCATCACAACATCACGACGTCTCGGATCAGACCTAGGTATCATTCTCGGTGGCCGGCTAGAGAGGGTAGGAGCCTCACAAGTGCTCTTCTGTTGCTTAAGTGTTACCTCAGCGTGCTCGCCCGCGGCTCAAGTCATGTCTTGTTGCTGGATGCCGAGACCTTGGAATTCGAGGATCGATTTTCAGATGACCAGGCGTGAGTATCCCGTGCAATACTCCCCTAATCCTAGCCATATTGGAAAGAAACATGTTGTCGAAATAAATGTTCTAATTAGATACACTGACTCTTTCCAGAAAGTGCAGTTGAGGCTGGACATGACTCTTTTTCGACCACATCGTCTGACGACCGTTGTGTCGACCTCTACAGCTGTCAATAGACTCCATGTTGCCCATGGCCCCAGTTCCGTGTTGGCTGAGACTGGCAGCCATTCGGGATCTCATATGCTACAAGCGTGGCCGGGTGATCGATCCTGGGTTCTTGCATATCAATGGCGGAACTATTCTGTCACAAGTAATAAGCCATAATTTCTCGAATGAGGCTCATCAAAGTGCTTCAAGACTGCACCCAGACCCTCCAAAGCACCGACGCCAACGATCTTGCGTCATGAATGACCCGTTGAAGCATGGCGTCGGACGAATGAGAAAAGTCTGCCGGTCTGGCTCTCTTGGAGTACGAGGTGTCTCGAAGTCTCGCTCACTCCTCCGCTATGTGATGCATGATATTGGTGTTGAAGGAGTCCGAACGACAACGAGAAAGGCAACGACAACCTTGGAAACAACCTCACACATCCCTCTTAGAGTGGGGTCTTTTGAGATCAACTGAAAGGCAACGCAGCTCACCAGCCTCGGATGTTGTGAACCAGCTATTTTGAACCACATGGCATACGCTGCAACCTATACGGGATATGGGCTGGGCTGATTTGGAATTACAGAACAATTCCAGATCTACGCCGCGGTATATGGAGCCTCTCACTAGCGGCCGCGTCTACATGTCCTCCAGGCCTGTTATTTTACTTCGCTGGTATCATCTACATCGCAGCAATGCTAAATACTTAGGAACACTTGACCGTATCCCTTTCTATCTGAGCTAGGGTAGTGGGGCGCCGGAACGCGCGGCTCAAAAGCATATATCCAACTCAGGACTGGCAAAAGATCCTTGAAGCATGTTCTAGGCCACTCTATCAGCTTTGTCGCTTGGGGACAGGCTCGCCTTTCAACTACAGGCAAGGCTCACGCGTCACTTGAAGTAGCACCGTGCATGGCATCATACCTAGGTAGGTAGATAGAAGGCTGAAAGATTTCTTATACACCCATTCTAATTTGGTGATCGGAACAAGACACACTCATGCGTGCTCATGATCATGTCGACCACTCGACTTGTTGAGGTCCCTTATCCGAACGGACGTATTTATAGACGGCGTCGACCCCGAGGATTTGGTGTCCGTGGACGTTGACTATCGCAACAGGCTCGACCTTGAGCCACGCCCCTCACTTGATCCCCTCGAGCTCGTCGCACATGAAGAAGAACTTACAATCCCTCCCTCTCTCTAGCATTAGCCGAGCAAGACCATGAGGCGCAACTTCAACTTGCGGGGCCTGACCGCCGCCCTCGTCTCTGGTGTCGCTGCGCAGAACAGCTCCCTCGCCGCCGTCTGCACGGTTGAGTATGTTCAGTCTGTCCTGCCCGCCACCGACTTCATCTCGGGCGTCGCACCCAACGTGGACTCGGTCACCGCTGCTGCCGTGACCAACTACACGGTCAATGCCTCCGACGGCCTCGTGGGCGGTTCCACCTCGACTTCTGCAACGTGACATTCTCGTATACTCACACCGGCCTCAATGACACGGTCAGCCCTCTATTCGCTCACCTCAACGTCCCGTCCGGCCTGATTCCGCTTCTGTGGAGTGGACGCGATGGCTGACGACCGCCCCCTGGCAGATCGAAGTTTGGTACTTTCTCCCGTCTCCAACACAATGGCAGGGGCGCTACCTCAGTACCGGCGGGTTCGGAGAAGCCATTACGCAGGGCGAGTCGGTTCTTGAGGTCGGGCTGCCCTATGGTGCCGCGACAGGGACTACCGATGGCGGGTTTGGCGGGTTCTCGGCTAAGGTGACAGACGTAGTACTCGTGGCCAACGGCACGCTGAACCAGGAGGCGCTCGTGTCGTTCGCCTACCTGTCGATCCACGAGATGACGGTGCTGGGCAAGGAGCTGACCTCGCAGTTCTACGCGTTCCCGGACCTGTACTCGTACTACGCCTCCTGCAGCGAGGGGGGCCGCGAGGGGTGGAGCCAGGTCCAGCGCTACGGCGACCAGTTGGACGGTGTCTCGGTCGGCGCTTCGGCCATGCGCCAGGCGTTCCAGCAGCCGCTGCACATCTGGCAGGCCCTCGTCGAGACGGTCCAGGGGTATACACCGAGCGACTGCGAGCTCGCGCAGACCAACACCGACCTGATCTCGTTCTGCGATGATCTCGATGGTCGTGTCGACGGCGTGGTCAGCCGCACGGACCTGTGCCAGGCCCACCTCTTCGCCAACATGTCCCATCGGCAATGCCTACTCGTGTGCGGCCTCCAGTGGCGGCGGCAGCACCACGCCGGCGGCGAACGGCACCATGTCCGCGCAGGCGGCGACCCTCGCGCAGCAGCTCCTGGACGGCGTCTTTGACGACGCGGGCCGGCAGGCATGGATCTGGTTCCGGCCGAGCACCGGCTTCGTCGGAGCGCCGGCTTCGTCGACGACCCGGCGACACTAATAGCAACACGGGGTCGTACGAGCCGGCGGCCTCGGCGATCGGCATCGAGTACATCAACTACTTCCTCGACGAGTCGACGAGGTGAACAGCGCGACTCTCAACCTGACCGGCATGACGTACGACGACCTGCGCGCCATCTTCTTGCGAGGCATGATCAAGTTCTCCGACACGATGCAGACTACCGGGCCCGACCTGGAGGACTTCCAGTCTACGGGCGCAAAGATCCTGCACTGGCACGGCGGGAGCGATCCCTCCGTGCCCGCGGGCTCCAGCGTCTGGTGGCAGAAGAGCTTGCGCGAGACCATGTACCCGGGCCGGGGCTTCAACGAGAGCTTCGGACAGCTCGACGACTGGTACAATCTATTCCTGGTCCCCGGCGCGGTCCACTGTGCGCCCTCGACCAGTCAGCCCGATGGGCCGTTCCCCTCGGATCTTTTGGGCACGCTGATGGACTGGGTTGAGAACGGCAACACACCATAGACTCTGAATGCCACCGTCCGCGGCGGGCCGCTGGAGGGTACGAGCCAGCCGCTATGTAAGTTTTCGCTGAGGCCGTAATTCGAAAACAACTCTACACTGCCCGCCTGTGTGTTCCCGAGCCAGGAGAAGCTAGATCTGTGGTTCCCTACGTTTGACTCCATCCCTGTGACGCTGTATTAGATCACTGTGGAAGAAAATCGAGAGGGGCAGGCAAGGATAGAAATGCGGCACGGATTCGATCAATGTGCTTATCAGATCCAATCACTGTGTCCATTTTGATTTTTTTATTCTTTTACACCTATAACACTAATTTATTAGCAGATTAAAAATCTGTTTATAATTCTTAGCTTTTAGTTTATATTGTGTATTTTTTATCTAAGTAATATTTATAGGAGGAACTTTTAAAATTTAATTTTAAGCAAAATATTTAAATAATTTTATTAAATGTAATAGAAATATTAAAAATAGTTTAAGAGCTGTTGTAGATATAAAAAGGCTATATAAGTAATAGTATAAGTTAAAATAATAAAAAACATTAAATATAAAAAACAATTTATATATAAGCATAGTAATTAGATTTAATAAACACATTAATTAAATCTATATTAATAAAAAAAGGATAAAAGACATACTAAGCTTATTTATATATAAAGCAGTGCTTTTTTAATAGACTTTTAAACTTAGCTAAAGCTTATAGCCTTAGCCTTTTATATATTTCCTTTCTCTTAAAAATAAAAAGCAAACTTAGCAAAGCTATCTAAGGATAATAAAGCAAAAATGCTTATTATTATAGCTATGCTTAAGCTAGCTTTTTTTAATAATATTAATATTAGCAGTATAAAACAATGTTAATAATCTAAAGCAGGCACTAAGCGATAAAAATCTAGTTTTTTTATCTTTAGGGTTTTTTATGCCTTTTTTCTTATATATTAAAAACTAGCTAATTATATTAGTCGCAGACTTATTATAACTAAAGCAAAAAGCAGCTAGCTAGGGCTGTTATTAGCTTTAATTAACGCCTTTTATAATTATTTTATTATACTTATAAGTTTTACTTATGCTTTAAAACTAGTTTGCTATATTATTAGTTAAAGTTTACTTTAGCAAAGCTTTTTTATTATTAAATAATTAAAAAAACTAATTTTAAGATGCTAAGTAAGCTTAACTTTTGTTAAAACTATTAATTTTAGAGTTTAAAGCAAGCTAAAAACTTTTTAAATTTTTAATTTAACTTAAAGTTAATCTAAGCTTTAGTTAAGCTTACTTTCTAAGCAAAAAAAATATTTTATTAATTTTATTAATTCTCTAATAGCCTTTAAAACTCTATTACCTAGCTATTATTAAGGGTTTTAGCCTTTTTTTGCTTTAGTTGTAAAAAGTGCCACTGTTAACTTTTTTTTTTTTTTTTACTTTTTTAGCAATTTAAATAATTACGCTTAAGATAGCTTTTTTTTTATACTTATAGCACATTTTTATTATTGTTTCTATTACTATAATATTTATATTTATTAAGTTTTTAAAAGTTATTATTATTTTATATTTAATAAAAATTATAAAAACTC
>JALRMF010000364.1:0-48345 GCA_026120015.1 Dendrostoma leiphaemia | reverse complement strand
AATATATATAAATATAATATTATTTATATAATTAACTATATAAAGAGAATAAGGATAAGAATAATAGTAAAGATAAGATATATTTTATTTACTAAAGGCAAGGCTTTTAGAATATTAAGCAAAGCTATTTTTAAATAGCTTTTACCACTGCTAGGTAAAAAATCAGCGCATTTTAAAGCATTAAATAAGCTAATAAATTATATAAAGTTAAAATTAAAGCTAAGCAAAAAAAAAAAAGTAATAATATTTATTCTTTTTATTAGTTAAAACTTAAAAAGGGTTAAATGCAGGCTTAAATGCGTAGCAAAGCATAGTAATAACTAGCAATTCATAATTAAAGATTAAAAGTAAAAAAAGAGACTAATCATTGTATAATAAAATAAACTAATAATTAAGGGTAATAAGCAGCTTAAAGTTATTATATAAAGAAGAAAGGTTAAGGTTGCAAGTTGACGAGTAGGCTAAGTATGCGATTTTATACTTAGACTGCAAAAAGCTTAGACTACCTACCTTATTAGCTATCGCTTATTAATTATAATCATTGCTATTATAAAAAAAGGGACAATAAAGTAATTTTGTTATATAAGTAGGTTATTATATACTTTTAAACAATAGGCTATTAAGAAATTTAAGCGAAAAAGTATAAGGTTAAATAGACCTAAGAGGTTAAAAAAGCAACCAAGGTTGCAAAAAGAGGTTAAAACCAAAGTAATAGATTAAGTAAAAAGTAACTAGGTAGATAGCTGTAAAAAAGACTACTAGCCTTATTATTAACCACTATTATTATTATTACCATTTTTGTTTATTCTAATTTAAAGATTATAAAGGAGGCGTTTAAGGGCGATTGCTACTAAAGGGGAAATAATTGTTACAATTAAGGCTAAGGAGGCCTAGTTGTAAAGTGTAGGGCTAGGGTTTATTGGAGCCTTATAAGAACCCCTTAGTAAGGCTATATAGAGACTGGCACTTTTCTCTTTCTTCTTTAAGATTTAGTTTAGTATAACAGCTATACCTAAGCAATTAATCCTTCCTTCCTTTACAACCAGTGTGGTTATCTTGCCTGGTAATTTTTGTGTCTAACACTAATAGCTAAAAAGGGCCGCTATTGCGCAGCTAAAAGCTAAAAAAGCGCTAGCTAGTCTTTACGCCTTAATAAAAGGGCCAGCCTCTTATATACAACTCTAAACTCACTAAAAGGTTAAGAGTTTAAGTTATAATTGCTATATATAAAAAGAGCAAGTTAGTTTAGTAGGCACCCTTTCTATAAGAGCTTCAGCTTAGAAAGTAACATTGCAGATAAGCTTTTAAGATATTATAAGCTTACTCTTAAAGTAAGGCCTTTTAAAGTAGGAAAATATATAATAAGCTTAATTCTAAGGTATAATAATTATTATTAAGTTTTATAAGGTTTTAAAATGCTAAAGGGTTAATATTAGCAAAGATAGTTTAAAAAGAATATTAATTATAGTATAAAGATACTATTATTTTATATCTAGCAAATAATTACTAGTAATAGAATTATTTAAAGGTAAATATTTAAATTAATAGCTAAAGAGTTATTTGTTAAGTTTATTAAATAATAAAAAATATACCTAAAGATATATTTAGCTTCTTAGTATAAATAATTAGATTATTATTATAATTTTATAATAACGTGGTTGTATAGTGAGTTGCGCGCAACAGTGAGTTGCGCACTTTTATTATACCTTATAAGTTTAATTAATTAAAACTCTACACTAACGCCTAAAATCAATTAAAACTATTTAAAACTATTATTTTTACTTATATTTTTAGCCTTTAGACAGGTTTGCGTATTATAGCCAAACTTGCAATAGATTCTATAAGCCTAACTAGCTGCCCGCTTTTATTTTGATAAACTACTATTTTCCTCTTTTTTCCCCAATTGCTTATTAACTATACCTTTCTTAGCTAAAATCTTTTTATTATTAGATATAAAATTATTTCTTTCATCCTATAATTAAGTTTTTTTAGCCTTGCGCTTTTTCCTAAGTATTATATTTGCTTTTTAAAAAGTATATACTTTAGACTTTATTAAAGTTAACTAATGTGCAATTTTTTATGCCTTTTTTAAAAAGTAATCTATAGTATAAAAAATTAATGTTAGAGAGCTTTTTTAGTGATTTGTAATTTTAGTTTTAATTAATTTAGATTATAATACTGCTTTGTTAAGGTTGTAAAGCATTTGCAAGTTAAAAGAAAAAGTAGGCTTAGAAGGGGTTTAAGAAGGTGTTAATGTTTGCAACTTAATATTTAGCTTTAAAATGATCGCGTTTAGGTTAAAAGGGATAAGTTTAGCTTCTTTAAATAATTTATTAACGTTTTTCTTAGTTATTATTGCAAGAAATGCAGCTTTAAAAGCAGTTAAAAACTCTATCTTAGTAATATAAATAATGCTAGCTTTAATAAAGAGGTTAATCTAGTTGCTGTATCTTAACTTTAAAACATTAAAATAATCTATATTAAGAGGCTGGGTTAAATAAGATAAATAAGTAGATAAATAAAGTAAAATAATGTTATTTTCTTTGTAGTAAGCTTTAAATTCTATACTAATATAGCTCTTGTGGCTATTAAGTATAATTATCTTATAAGCGCCTTTTCTGCGTGGTTTAAAATATTTATTAAAATTTTATAGCTATTATATGCTTATCTTATTATTTATTTATTTCTTAAAAGTTGTCTAGATTATTTAATCGCTAGAAAGGTTAGTTTATATATACTATTAGGCAAGATAATAGCAGCCTTAGAGAATTAAAAACGGCAGCATTATATATCTATTACTATTAATATAAACAATTGCTGTTGCCTATTTTTGATTGCTAAGCTAAATTAATCTTAGTTTTTTAATATAATTTAAACGCATAATTATTAAAGATAGTTGGATTATGCCTATTATAAAGCTAATCTTGTCAAAGTTATAGAAATCGTAGTTTTAAATATTATATTTTGCTCTTATATTTGCAACTAAGCAAAACTAATTGCTAATTATGTTTAGATTTTTGTAAAAGGTTCTCTAATAATTATATATATAATTAACGTATATTTTAAGCTTTAGGCGTTATTAAATAAAGCATTGTGCTTAATGCGTTTTAATGCGTCTGCTATTATACGTTGCTAGTAGATAATTAGCTATATTTTCTATATCTTTAACTTAAGGCGAAAATCTATATATATTTTAATCGAAAATATAATAAATAAAAGCCTTTTCTTTAGTTGCAGTTAATTTTTGCATTAGTAATTAAATATTTACTTTTACATTTTTGCTATTAATATAATTGTAAAGTATAGTAAGTAGAATGTTATAGGGTATAACAGCGTAATTTTAGCTTATTTTTTTAAATAATCTAATTGCTTTGATTGCGGCAATAATCTGGTTTTTTTAGAGTAAGCTAGCCATTGTTTATTGTAGAGAAATCGCGGGTTAAAAAGGTATATATTGTAAAATAGAAAAAGTGCGCAACTTAATGTCGCGCGCGACTTATTATACAACTACGTTAGTTAAATTATTGCTATAATTTATTAATAGTTAAATTATTGCTATAATTTACTAATAGTTAAATTATTATTATAATTTAATAATTTATTATATAAAACTGTAACCTTTATTATTTTATTAATAACATAAGCAATGTATAAAAGTTGCTATATAAGCAAAGTATAATAGTTATAGTAGCAAAGGTTTTTTTTCCTGCAACCTTTTTTATATGCTAATCTATCTTAACTATTATAAGTTATAATATAAGGGCTTAAGCCTTAATAGGCCTTAGCTAGGCAACTCTGGCGTTTAGAGTTATTAGTACCTTTTGGCCTAATGGCTAGAAGGGGCCGCCGTCGCGCGGCTGAGAGCCGAAAAGGCGCAAGAATCTGCAAGCTCGGGTTTCACAGGCACAGAAGACTTTTCGACAACGGTGATTTTCTCGCTGTTGTGCTACGCGAGGCGATCTAAAGGTAGAAGAACAACCAACCCGCTCTTGTGGTTCTCTTCTGTTCAAGAATACACCCAACCTGTCACCAACAGACGGCTTCGTGTCGGCCGCTCTTGACTGGCTCTAAATCTTTTCTTTTTTTCCTTTTTGAATTGGCGGGTGGGGGGCTCATCGTGTACACAGGGTTCTGGGCTTGGCTTCAGGTTCCCGAACCCCATTGAGACTTAGGAACACGCCCCCTACTTGATGACCAATGCGCACACTGCAAAGTTCATGCGGCTTACAGCAGAGGTAGCGGGTGTTGCTTACTGTACTGAAAGGATTCAGTTGGCAGGCACATGGGGGTACTTCAAGATCCTTCTCCAGATCCTTCAGCCCCCTGAATTTCAACCCTTCCTGATCGCAAGTTCTGCGCTGTCAGATATATGCCTAGGGCTGCCTTGAATCTTGAGCGTCGAGAGTTTGAGTATCTACCTGCGCATTCACACATCGAGAGAACAAAAGAAGACTCATCCACGCAGATCACACACGCGGCGCCAGCACCCAGCACGCCTCCCACCATGGCCGCCATCACCGAGCACGACGTCACCTACGCAGACGGCGCAAAGAAGATTCACTACTTTGCCGCCGGTCCGTCCTCCGGCCCCCTCATTGTCTTCCTCCACGGCTGGCCGGCCGTTGGCCTGACGTGGAAGCGCCAGCTCGAGGCCTTTGCCTTGCTCGGCTTCCGCGCCATCGCCCCCGATATGCCGGGCTGGGGCAAATCCACTTCGCGCCGCCTCACCACTGACTACACGCAAGAGGCTCTCGTCGAGGGCATGCTGGCCCTTCTCCGCGCGACTGGTCGCGCTGCTGCTGTCTGGGTAGCGCACGACTGGGGCGCCGGCGTGGCGTCCTCCCTAGCGGCGCAGCACCCCGAGGTCATCCAGGCGCTCGTCCTGGAGTGTGTCCCGTATAGATCAGTGGAATTGGGGTTGGATCACATCGTCTCGCTGGTCGACCGTAATGTTTACCCGGAGGACGAGTACCCGTTCGGGCAGTGGGACTATATGGCCCACTACGAGGAGGCCTTTGATAAGTGCATTGCGGATTTCGATGCCAACATCCCTGGATTCTGCAAGCTTACGTTTGCGCCTCCGTCCGAGGGACGTTCCGCCGCCGATGCTTTCAAGCCGTTCTTCACTGCCAACGTTCGCAAGAACGATGGCTGGTTTGGTGGGAAACCCGCACCGCCAGCCGAGGCGCTCCCGGCTCCGTTGTTCGAGGGCGAAATATTTGATTACTTTTGCAAGACGACGGAGAAGACAGGCTTATGGGGCGGCTCGGCGTATTACTCGAATCACAAGGTGAATGCGGCATACAATAGCAAAGCGCCGAATGGGGGCAGGCTGGGCAAGGATAAGCCGGTGCTCTTCATTCACGCCAAGTTCGACTTCGTATGCGCGACGCTCACAACTCGGTTGGCGGACCCGATGCGTGAGGCGTGCGAAAATCTGACCGAGGTCACGGTCGAGGCGGGCCACAATGTGCACTTCGAGAAGCCCGAGGAGGTGAACGCAGCGCTGGCAAGATTCCTCGTGGAGGAGGTCAAGGAGATCTGGCCTGGGTACGCGGGTTCAGGATATGGCAAGAGTAAGGCCTAAAGAGGCCACAAGCACTCACCCCCGTTTCTCATGCCCCAGGCTCTTCACGTACTAGAGCACGGGCCTTCATCATTCTGGCTTAGGTTCCTACGGAACATACCTAGATACAACCTGTGAAAATCAGCTCGTTATCAAATCCCTGGTGCCCAGATGTGAGGATGATTAGGCGTGACGCTACAAGCCTGCCTATGTAGTAAATACGTAGATATCACAAGAAGAGTCTGCTCAGACGAAACCATTTCTGTTGATGGCACACTGCGGGTGGTTCCTGGTTATCGAGCAGATAAAACTAATTTGTGAGCCCTGGTGACAGCTGTGAAATTCTGGCCACCGTGTTTTGCTGCTCTGAGGCCGTCCTGCTCAAGTGCTGGCGATGGTGCTGTCATGGAGGACATCACACATGTGTCAGATGAGAAGGATTCTCAGTGCCAATATTGGTGTGCCTCTACTCCAGATGTAATCGACACAGTACCTTAGAGCTGTGACAGTAAACGAGCGTCTCTGTATATACAATAAGCCGCAGTGCAAGAGGCCTAATTCAGTCTAGCAGCTTTTCGTCCAGCACGCCGTAGACATCCTGGATTAGTTTAAGACCTTAATGTATGGTGCTGTTGCATAGGTAGTGTGATTGGATAGGCCCTGAACTCTGTGAGTGTTGCTGGCATGTGAATGCAGAGATTAAACAACTTTGAGGTCTCTGGGATGCCCAATTTGTTTGAAGCCGGTGTCCCTGAATCTCTCAAACAAATTACTTGTCATCACATGCTCCATAAGCTTCAACACATGACACAGAAAATATCGGAACACTTTTCGTTCGCCTTCAAATGCCTACATGTTAATCGAGCCCCATTTAGCACCGCTGCACAAACATCCGACTCTAAACCTAGTGCGGCAGTGCCGCTTGTGATAGGTATTGACAGACTTGCAAATGATGCCACGTTGCAGTGTCCTGGGAACAAAGCCGAGACTCCTCAGTCCACGCCCCACTTTTTCTTGGGAGGGGAGGGGGGATGGCAACCTTGGAAGGAGAAAAAATAGTCTAGGGTAGGTGAATGGAATGATGAATGTTTATGAGAAAGCACATGCCGGACGTTTCGCTTCTATATCCTCAAATATCACTTACACTGAAGAGTGAAGCCCTGAAAGACGCTGTTGACAGATGATCAACCTTTGATCACGAGGGCGAGGGGAAGAGGGTGAAGTTGGGAGAACCCACATGACTCACAGTGAAATTGAGTTTACTAGAAAATTTCACTCCGATTCCAATGCACTGACATTGACGCGTCGACTTGTAGTACAACCAGACTTGCCTCAATTAGGCCAATGAATGCTTCAGATAGCCAAGCCGTTTTTCTAGTGCCCTATGGAACCAAGTCATGCATCATGTGAATGATTACCTAGGTATGTCAATGTGATTTAGTGGCCCGCATAGTTCTATATAACAGAGGCTTGCATGCTTTTCCATAATTTTCTTTCCTTGGCGAAACACCACCAAAGACAAAACTTGGCAACGCCAGTGACCACTCAACACTCAGTCACGCAGGCAATTCACCTGGCCACAAAGCATACTTGCTTCATTCGCCTAAGTCTCACCATCTTGACAAGCCGAGAACAACAATACATGTAAGTGACTTTGTAGCTGTGGCCTTGGGCTTCAGTACGTTTATCGCACTCTTCGATGAGGCAGCCTTGCCAGCCTTGCCTGAGAGGTCGACCTGCTAACATCTTCAATAGACACGTCTTGCAAAATCCTTGTCTTCTACGGAGATTCCGTGTTTCCGACGGCACTCAAATACCACCAAGCCGCGGGTCGGGCGGGCAGACGAGGTTTTGACCTCCTGAGCAACGTTGTTTTCGTGAGTATCATTGACGCCCCCCCCCCCCGCCCGGCCCTCCCTCTTTGGACTCATGCTTGTCCACTGCAGTCTCCGATGAGGCAATCTCCCGCAGTGTGACCAACATCACTTTCCAAGGAGAATTCGTCCAGGGGATGGTCTCCTGTTCAATGACACAGCCTTGTACAAAGAGATCATGGGCCCGTTTCAATGCTCCTTATATCATCTCCAAGGTTGTCCAGCACCCCAGCACCGGACTAATAGGACGCTAGGACTTTTTTTTCTTCAAACGTTGGTTCACGCATCCAGCAGAAGTTTGACCGCATAGAAAGGGAGCAACGAAAGCCCTTGGAACGGAGACCATACAGTCCCAAGCACAGGTCAGTTCAGGTTCAAATCACAATATAAACCCAGGGAATCATTCATAGATCGTCTTGCAAAATGTTACGATTCCGAGTTGATTCATGATTGCTACAATCAGATGCGCCGAATAGCTGGAATAGGATTTCATAACAGGTTGTTCAGAACTAACTGCTCGAGCAGCGAAATCTTTCACTATCTCATACACAATGGGTATCAACTCGACCCCCAGCCCGGCTCAGCCGGTCGCAGTGTTGCAGGATGGAAATGAGAATAGCATTGGGAAGGATACTCAGAAAGCCGTACGGGATGAGAAGGCAGACCTCGCCACACAGTACAAGCGCGTGGGCGATAAGAACGCGATGCCCGCGCACGAGAGGAAGCTCCGGGCGGATCCCACTTTCGTCAAGTTCCCGAAGTCAACACAGGACATGATGCTGCGCAAGGCGGCCGAGAAGGCCGCCAGGGTGGAGGCTCTAAACGCGCCCAAGACATTCAAGCGTGAGGCCGTCGACAAGTAAGTTCGGCTATCATCCCGCGGAGTCCCCTTGAGCCTTCGTAGCTGATCGTACCAACACCACCTCGCAGGGCGCGGAACAAAGCCCAGTCAAAACTCAAGGCCGACCGCCTGTCCAAGGAGCAGGCCCGAGCCCTCCTTGACAGCCCGGAGAAAGTGACCTTCGCGTGGGGCGACATCAGCCAGCCCAAGGTCTTCATGGCCGACGCCAACCTCGCCGTCGTGCGCCACTGGGCCCCCGAACTGGTGGCCAAGCACCTCCTGCCGGCGTCCGAGGCGACCGGAGGTATCGCATACATCTGGATCCCAGAGGAGGAGATCCGCGTCACCACCACCGGCATCCGGTACGTCGTCGACAATATGGAGAAGGCCGTCGAGAAGGGGCCATTCCGGGCCAAGTGGTACAACAAGGACGCCGACGAATCATGTCGCCTCGTCGTCCGCCCGCGCTATCGCGCCACTGACATGCTCTGGGCCTTGTACGCGCTGCGATTTTTCGGGTTGGAAAAGGACGCCGAGTTTTTGTCAGGGCAGAACGGTCCTATCGCTGAGGCCCTGGCGAACAAGGCTGATCAGTGGAAGGGGCCCGCTCGCAATCTGCGAAGGTACCTGAAGAAGATTGGAGAGCAGATGTCCGCTGAAGATCATCCCCTGCTGGAAAAGGCGTACCGCGTTGCCGATGAGTTGGAGTGTCTTGAACGAGTCAACGCCGGGCACGAAAAGACTCGCGCATAGCCTGGAGTCGAGTTTGGACATGGACGAGGTCATCCTTTTTTTGGGGGGGGGGGTTCTGGTGCCCGGTGTCGTTGGCCACGGTCGGACTGCAGGAAAGCAACCCACCCCCAAGTGCATAGCGTAGAAGGGTCTGGTTTCACAGAGCGATAAATGATGATTCCCCTTGAGTGGCAATTCAGAAAGACAGAGCATTCGGATTAATAGAGCAAGAGAGGTGTTCGTAGCGTGTACCCAGTCTAGCCAAGCCATGTCAGTCGTTTCTCCCTGAAAAGACCAACCATTCCCATAGGCAACAGCCCTCGGTCAACAATGTTGATGCCTCCAAACCGTTCGACAATCTCGGGCCCAAACATCGTCGCGACCCATCTCCAATACGGCGTCATGGCATGCCAATTGCTGTTGATCTGGCGACTGGCGTCTGCCCCTGACTGTACCATCGCCACCCACGTGGGCGAGATGACCTCGGCGTCAACGCTGAGCTCCTTCGGCTCCTCCGTCAGCTTGCGAAAGACAGCGTAGAGGTCGTGCGCGTCATAATTGAAGTCAACAATGATACAGTGATCTTCACGGTAGCGAGTGAATTCCTCAAAGTCAAAGAAGGTCTCCTGATCGTGCTTGGACCGAGGCTTCCATCCGTGAAGGTTGACAGAACGCAGATGCCGTGCGGCGTCGCTGTCAAAATTTTTCTTGGGGCGATTGTACGCGCTTCGCTCCGCTTCGGCCATCTCCTCAAACAGACCATCACTTGTCTGCAAGACCGAGTCGCGTATCTGAAGTAATCGTATAAAAGGTGACTGCAGGTCAAGACCGCCCAGATCAGTTGGGAAGTAGAAGTACCCATCAAGAATGTCGTCAATGCCGAAGCGCTCCCTGATGCAGGTCTTCAGATACTCAATAATGTTAGACGTGGCCCCAAATGCGTCCTTTCCATTCGCAGAGAAGATCTGTCTCTGGATGCGTTGGTGTGTCTCGAGCATGGCGTCGACATGGCTCTGCCCGAAGCAATTGCATGGTTTTCCAAAATTGCTGCTCAAAAACGTCCCGGCGTAAGCATTCCAGGTCTGAATAAGGGCTAGGACACTGTGCCTCTTTTCCCCCAGCTGTCGTTGAAGCTCGCCGATATGAACGTCTATCATCTCGGAGTCGACTTCGAACTGGCCTGATGACGACAGCACGAGAAAACCCCACCTGATCTGGCCGGCGGGCAAGGCTTTGTCCATTGAAAGATATTCGTTCGAGTCCTTGGAGACACGAACGGATCCGCACTTCTGTCTTTGCATGGAAAGCCCCGTCAATTCAGTGAAGGACTCGAGCGTCTTCCAGACGTCCACAGCTGTGGCGTGGTGAGGGGTCCAGAACCACATATCGCCGCCATATCGCCAAAGCGGCTGTCCGTCTGAGGCTTGGTTGACAGCATAGTCGAGGCAGAAGAGCAGTGCTTCTTCAAAGACATCACTGAGAACGTGTGATGCCGGTACTCCCCTTGCCTGAGTTCTCGTCGTCGACGACGGATCTCCATCTAGCCTGAGAGGTACCTGTAGATATCGTCGAAAGAAGCTCAGCCAGCCCTGAGAAACGCCAAAATACTCAAGGATCGTGATGATGGCCTCGTGAGGTAGTGATGTCTCGGCCTCGGAGAGGACAGCATGGAAGGCAGTAAGCTCGCCACATATGTTCGTGCTGATGGCGATCTCGGTCGATAACAGGTGTAGCAAATGCTGTTTCGCCTGAACTGGTGTTTTCACATCGACCTCTCCATCCTCAGCGTCGTCATCGTCTTCAGCCATTAGCACTTTCTTGTGTGACGCGTGGGGGGTGCTGAGGGCTCTTGATGCAAACTGTGCCATCGCGGGCGCCGCTTTCTTTTTGGGCTGCGAGTACTTGGCGGCTGCAGGTGAGGCATACTCAGCCTCGACTTCCCCGTCACGCGCTTCAACCTTCTTATCGACGCTACGAAGAAGCTTTGCGACGAAATAGTTGGTGGTATATAATTTCTCGCGTGCCTCCTGCACACTACGACGTTGAGGTACGTGGCCAAGATAGTACCTGAGTCGATTTAGGTCGGCGACGGGGATGTCCTTCTTCAGACTGTCCCATGCTTTGGTCCTTCTGTATGTCGCAAAGGCCTCCCTGAAGAACACAGACCACTTGACGCCGATACACTGGAGAAAGATGGCTTGAAGTAGATCTTCGTGCATATGCACACTGAAGATGCCGCTGATTTTTCGCTGCTGTTCGGCAGGGACGCCTGCTGGTCCCCAGCTCCAGGAGTCGAGGGCGGAGATGCGCATGTTGAGAACGTCAGCTACTTCGGATAGGATGACGCCGTTGCCTTTGAAATCTCTGAGCACCTCGCGCTGCTCGTTGGACAACAAATCAGACGCCAGGAGGCCATCAATCGTTACCTGTAAATTCCGTGGGTTGAATTGACGAGGGTTCGACATCTCTGCCTCGAACGTCTCGACGCGTGTCCTGAGTTGCTGAAGAGCCTCGAGCCTCTGCTGAATCTTCTCGGCTTCGGCTGGGCGAGAGGAACCGAATAAACTGCCCAGGTATTGGCGCAAGTTCTCGACGTCCACGTGGGCGGGTTCGAAGACCTTGTTCTCCCATTCTTCCTTCGACTTCAATCTTGCAGCGCTGCCAACATCCACCATCTCAACATCGTCACCACCGTCATCTTGGGCACTGCCAGGTTTCGTCTTCTGGTCGCTGGCTAGCCACTCGGTCACAAGCTGGCCATAGAGGCTAGCATACTGGAACTTGTGGGACTGGACCTCAAGGTGACGGAGGAGTCCCTTCTCCAAGTCGCCTAGGATCTTGGTGGAAAGTGAGGGGTCGTGACGCGCCTGTGCGACAAAGCGCTCCACGTTGGACAGCTGGAACTCGAGATGCGGCTGTGTGCCAGACTTGATGGTCTTTCCTTGCTTGTCGGTCTTGATGGCGAAGCACCGTTTGACGCCCTCGCCGAGCACAGTCAGCCGTTCCACGGGATCCGAAACGGCCTCGAGGGACGTGAGCGCGGCTGTCCTGGATTCTTCGAACGTCGTCCTGCGCTTGGACAGCTCGTCAAGTTTCGTATTGGTGATCTGTTGTAGGGTGTCGGAGAAAACACTGCCCGAGACTGTAGACGCTGACATTTCACGGGATTCGCCACCACCGCGGGCAGGTTCGTTGGTCCTGGCCATGACTCTGAGGGTTGAGTGAGTACACTGAAAGAGGAAAGAGGAAGGAGGGAATGGGTGCAGTGCAGATGGAGATACGAGAGGGGGAAGTGGTTGCTTTATAGCACCAATGCCGGCCTTGACAGTGCGCCCTTGCGGCACAGCGCCCTATGACACAAGATGGTAGGTACGGCCGGGGTGCCACGTGTGGCCAGGCAGACTTGACCACGAGAATAGCAGGTCCACCAAGTTAGCAGCAACATCTTGCTCTACGCCGCAAGATGCAATGTGAATAAGGAACGTCAGATACTATTGGTGAGTCACACGATCTGCGGGCGGCCTGAGGCCCTCACCTGGGCAAGGCTGCAACCTGATGGATCTCGAGGGCACACCTGGGCAGGGAGGTTCCCGTATCCGGAGTCGTCCCCTCTTTTTTCTCTTTCTCAGACCGGCGAGGACAACTCTGGGCTGTTCGCACAGCCCTTGGACGGTCTAATACTTGTACAGCCTGACGTCTGCCCTCTGTCCCTCGGCCGCAATCAACCCCCGGTTCTGCCGGGCATAGTATAGTCTCAATAGGATGCACCCAACCGCCACAAAGAACAGCAGTCCAGCATTGGTCCAGTGCCCAGTCGGATACCCGATGGCCGCCTCGTCAGCCTTGTAGATCCATGTGCCCAATATTTGGCCTGGTGCTCCCCCCAAGCCGATGTTGAGGGCAATGGCAAGACCGATAGACGCAGTGCTGAAGGTGTTGGACGACAGCCACCCGAGAAGCGGAGGGATGCAGGCAAACGCCCCCGCCGCCGCAACAATCAGACACCCGTACCGCCGGGAGTACGCATCAGCCGGGAGGACGGCGGAAGCGAGGAAGCCGCAGGCCCCCACCGTCGCACTGGCGGCCGAGTGCAGAGCTCGTGCGTCGAAGTGGTCCGCGGACCACGAGACCAGGATCTGGACGACGTAGGCGACCGCGTACGGGGGGACCGTCATCAACTGGGCCTCCAGACTTTCATACCCAAGACCGGCCGTGATGGACGGCGTGAAGAGCGACAGGCTGCTGAACGGCGCGGAGATGCCGAAGTAGATCGCGTAGTGAGCCCATAACCTCCAGTCTGCCAGGGTTGCTTTGGCATCACGACACCAGTCCGAGCTTGACATACCCTTGCTGCCCTCCAGCGAGAGCCGACCGAGGGCCAGGGTGCGTTCGTCTTCGGATAGCCAGCTCACGGTCTCTGGGTAGTCTGGCAAGAAGAAAAGTACAAATAGTCCCGAGAGACATGACGGGGCTCCTTCGATGAGGAAAAGCCAACGCCAGGCAGAAAGGCCACGGGCTTGGTTGATGTGCCCAACGCCGAACGCGATCGCTCCACCAAACGCCCCCGCGAGTGTCGCGCTTGCGAGGATGAAGGCCACTCGGATGCTGCGCTCGTTCGACTTGTACCAGAAGGTCAGATAGTAGACCAGGCCGGGAAAGAGGCCTGCCTCGAAGACACCCAGGAAGAATCGCACGGCCGCCACAGTGGCATAGTTGTGTGCGCCGGCGAGCCCCATGGAGCAAGCTCCCCATCCAAACATGAGGACGGCGATCCACCGTGACGGTCGAAGCTTCTTCAGGAGAATGTTAGATGGGGCGTCGAAAAGCCCGTATGCAACCAGAAATATCATGAGTGATATTGTGTATTGATAGTCACTCATGTGTGTCTCTGATAGCAAGTCGTGGTGGGTCGAGGCGTTGAGGGTCTTTGCATTGCCGATATTGCTGCGGTCGAGGTAACACAGCAGGTAAATAGCAGCAGAGAGGGGAATAATGCGCTTGTCTTGCTTCCATATCAGCGCTCGCTCAGCAGCCCCGGCCGTTGAGGTCGGTGTTGCATCATGCACGGAAACCTGAGATCACACATAGAGTACCTAGTCAGCGATGTAAAATCTTGAACAGAACGGGGTGTCATGATGAATGGGCCTACCTTCTCGGGCCCTATCTCCACGTCTTCGAGAGCAGCTTCCTGGCCCGCGGCCCGGGCTTCTGCAACCTTGTCCGTGCTGTCCATCTGGTAAAGGTGGTACGCTTGTCTAGATGGCAACGTCCGATGATCGCCGAGAATTATGATCCTAGACTTAAAGCATGTCCGACTCTACCTAGGTACCAGGCAACTTGAAGTGCGAGTAACATGCCCCCATTGAGAACCTTGGAGCGCGGGCTGACGAGAACTTTCGGGATTTATATCCGGCTCTAAGCGGTTCTTCAACTTTCCTCCGAGAAACACAACCCTTGTTCCACCGGCTTGGATTAGCGCGAAGAGCTGTTAATAAGCAGAAGTACGTAGTAGTCGGAGAGAAGCTGGAGGCAGTGGAGCTCTGCATTTCTTCCCCGCCCGCACCAACAGCACAGAGAAATTCCCGAGGGTGGAGCCGAGTTCTTACAGTTCTGTAGACTGTACTTGGCCTTGGACGGTAGGGTATTTCGTAAACAACCTTTGGAAACTCTAGCTGCATTCGTGTAGGAAATACAAAGTCTTGTGCACTCCGTGGGATCCGTCCGATATCTGTTCCTGTAGGGTAAAAAGAAGCACTCATCCCATTTACAGCGGATTCGTGCTGTCTCCGAGGTGTTTGAATATTTGCAGGCAAGTCTTCTTTCTGGAGAATGGGGCGTGCCGATCATCTTTACTCAATCTTATTTGCCTTATATGATCACACATTCCAGGTGTCAGTTCATACATACCTAGGAGATACCTAGGTACTCGTGGAAAGCAACGCAAATCGAATTTGGAAATCTCCGTGCTCGTGTCTATCTTGGCATTCGGAAATCTAAGCCACATGCTAATTGACGTGGAAATAGCTTCAGTTCTGAAAGGGGGATTAGCAGCCACGTCATTGATCCTGAGTCCCACCCAAGCCAGCTGACGCTGCTTTACGCTGTCCAGACCATCTCAAGATCTCGGAGGCCTAAAGTCATGATGAAGTCGCAGGTCGTCGCTGACCAGCTGACCACGACGTCGTCCACGAGAACAACTCCATCCTCAATATGCACGAAATCTCTCGGCCAGGTCGAGTCCGACCTACCTCCCGGCTCTAATACCACCTGCGTCTGCATAAAAATGCAAACTCAAATCAACGCTCACCGCGCCTCCACGCCACACTGCTCACTGTCCCTCACAAATGAAAATTCTGTCGACTGAGCTGACGGTTTTCTTCGACGGACACTCGAAGTCTCCCTCGGCTGAGGGCTTTCTGACAAAGAGTTCCGAGCAAGAAGTCGGGAGAGAACCTAGTCCTCACTTGCCTCATCATTGGGCTGCTCATCAAAATGATCATCAGCCTCATCATCAGACTGCCCCTCAGAATGGTCATCAGTCTCCTCCTCAGCGCCCGAGCACCAGAACTCCAAGGAGTCCATGTCAGCGTTTTGTCTGACCTTCTGAGCCAACTCAGATTCGGCATGGTAATGCTCAACGTCTTCCTCTTCGGCGTCCTCTTGCTCAGCATCCTCCATATCGACATCCTGAGCTTCCTCTCGCTCAGCATCCTCCATATCGACATCCTGAGCTTCCTCTTGTTCAGCATCCTCCATATCGAAATCGTCAACCTCCTCTCTGAAGATCTCCTCTAAATCAAAATCCGACTCGGGCTCAGCATTCGGTTCGTCGCCGTTGCCTGGCTGAGCCTCATTTGGCTGACCATTTCCACTACACCCCGCGGCGGCAAAGCCTTTCTTTGGCTGAGGTGCCGCGCTGCCATTGTGCTGAGCGTCCTCTGGCTCCATGTCTTCGTCCATCTGGACGTCTTCGCCTCCTTCCGGGAAGAGGCGTGCATAAGCCATCTTACCAAGCTGAGTGACGACCTCGTATCGATCACTCTGGTAGGCCCGCAAAGGTTGCGTTTCGTCAAATGGGACTCCGATTCTGTTCCACTCCATGCCGAATTTGCGGCGAATGAACTCACTGGCGACAAGTTCCTTGAAGCCAACGTCCCTTCTTCTCAACAGGCACAAATCCAGTGGCGGAGGGCGGACGTCGGAAAGTAACTCTGCAAAGCCTGCCTTGCCACAGACCTCCACGGCGTACTTGCGGAAAAGTCTCGCCTGCGTGAAATCATCGTACGACTTTCCTAAGGGCAGAATTGTCACTTTCTGGGGACGGCGCTGTCCAAATCGATGAATGCGTCCGATAGCGTTCAAAATCGCGGCGAAGTTCTCAGGCATCTCAAATATCACCATTGTCCTGCAGTCGCCATGGAGTTCGATGCTCGTCCCTGCCACGTTCATCGTAGTGACAAGAAAATCGTATCTGCGCTCAGGGTTGTTGAAATCGGCTATGACCTGCGCCTGGGTTGATTGTTTGTGTTTGGAGGAGAGTGCCAGAAAATTGAGGCCCCCGACCAACAGGCAGACCCGCTCGATGAGCCATTGGGTCAGTTCGTGAACGACAAAAACGACAACCTTCTCTCCTTTGATCTTCCAATCCAAAAGCCTCGGTAGCAACCACTTCATTTTGGGCGATTTCCTTAGCATGTACCGAAGCATGCCTTGGCGATCATTGGGTGGTTCCTTTGCATCAAAGAGTCCCCGAGTTACTTTATAGTAAAAGGAGAGTCCAAGGTCTTGGTTTTGTTCTTTGAGATCGTCAAAGTCTAGCTCCTCGCCGTCGATTGCCGTAGGTATCAAGTTGGATGTCGCACGAAATCTGCTGATGACAGCCAGGTTGCGATCTGCGGTCAGACACTGGAAACGCCAGTCGACTGTCTTGTTGAATCCAGCTAGAGGGCGCTCGTTGCGGCTGGTGAGCAGAGCGGCAGTCTTGACATTCGTGGTGTCACCGAAATAGATATCATGGAACCAGAGATCAGCATTTCGGTCGTAATCATCCTGATCAGCCCGGCTCATTCGAATTTCCGCGGTCGTGATAGACATGGGAGGTATACCCATGAGATCCGACATCAGAATGCTGTTGTTTCCTGCCGGCAATGCGATGCGCGTGTCCATCGATCTGCGAAGGAGGCAGACTCTCATGATGGGTCCAAGAACTTGTCGCGAGAATCCCGGCTTGAAGCCAAAGTGATGCCCCAAAAAGCGATACAATGCCGGATTTAGGCGCTCGGGGTGATCGCCTCTTCGAAGTGCATCCCGAAATTCGGCAGAAGCATCTTCCGGCACCAAGCTATTCACGCCCGGGATGCCCGGGTTGAAGGCGTCAAAATTGTCTGCAAACGCAACCTTCAGAATATCAGTTGGAGTCCAGTCCTTGGGCCAGTTCAGCTGCCATTCAGGTCGAAACAAAGCGAATAACAGGCCTCGAAGATCTGATATCCGGTTATTTGTAGGGGAAGCGGTGAGCAGAAAACTTGCGTCAGCGCTTAGCAGATACTGGGCTTGGGCTTTGGCGGATTTTGGGTGTTTGATTTCGTGGGCCTCGTCGACGACACAGAGGCTGAATTTGCCAGGGCCCATACCATGCTTCAATGTGAACAGAATCTCCTTCTCCGCCGAACGCAGAGCTTCTGTCTGCTCCTCTGTGAGCTTTGACCGTGGCGACGACAGTGTTTTGCGTTGGACTTGATCGTTAGGAAGGGCCTCTAGGAACTTGTGCCTGAAAGACGCGAATGTAAAAAGGTAGACGCATTTGCTGGTTTGAGTATCAGCTGCGTTCAACGCCTGTACTTGATGGGCAATCTCCAGTTCTTTCATATCCGTTGCAACGACTAGACGCAAAAGATCTCGAAAGAAATCGGAGTGATCACGGATCCAGCTCGTGAGAGCCTTGGGCGGGCACAATATGATGACGGGCTTATGTTTTGGAGATGGCCGGCCCTTCGATATGGGCTGCCGGGCTTTGCGGACGGAAAGGAAGTAAATCGCCGCAAGCGTTTCAATTGTTTTCCCAGTGCCGCAGTCATTTCCGTTGATGCAGCCGTGTGGGACGCCCTCCGCCTTCTTCACCATGAAGGCAATGTTCTGTATCTGGTCCAGTCTGAGCCGCAGCGTCGACCGAGCCGACAGTGGCAGCTTCCTGTCGGGACCGAGGTTTTCGATGTTGAGCCCTAGGAACTCGGCAGCCTCTTGTGGACTGTCGAATTCGGTTGTGAAGTGATCGCTGAAGATACAGTGCACTTCCTCAGGCAATTCCTCGACCTGAACACCCTCTCGCGGGAAGACCTGATCCGTTCCATCTTGGCAATAATTTATAAGGCGTTGTCGCTCTTCGGCGGACAGAGGGCGTCGGTCATCTATCTCACCAACGTGCTCTGAGATGTAGCCTGTTGGGTTGCCAGACAGCATCACTTTGTCGACAGTGCCACGCCAATTTCGAGCTCGCTCACGGGCTCTCTCGGTGTAATGCAACTCGTTTTCGCCGCCGTCGACCTCGGGATCGTCGAAACGTCTGCCCGGGGGTTGAGTTCCGGCTTCATCATCGGGTGCAGGCATTGTGTCGAGACACTGAGCGTCTGTGGTAAGAAAGACCATGTAAGACTGAGAGGGACTGCTTGAAGGACGCGTACACAACGGCTTGGAATTTGAAATCGCCGACCAAAGACAGATGGATGGTTGAGATTGAAGAAGCAACTCTGAAGGGAGTAGTGATTTGGATGAGGAAGGAACGCATTTGCTAAAAATGTGGTTCAAAAGATGATGAAGGTGACGTTGGATGAGGTAGGAGGAGGAGAAGAAGGCCGGCGCGGTGAAGCAGCAAATCGAAAGGAAAGGTACTTCAAGCCAGTTTCTGAAGAAGGAACAGTACCAGACGGGTGTGAAACAGCGGGAAGAGCCGGGCTGAGAGATGAGGGCTCGAGTTTGGCTGTATAGACTGTCCAGGAAGAGGCAAGAAGAAAAAGCAGGACAATGTGGAGGGTTGGCAAGGAGGGGCGGTCTGCGAAGTGATATCTGTACAGAGTATCTTGCTGGCGAAGTTACGTACCTTGGATGATCTTCGTATCAGAAATCAACAACTCCACAGGTTCGTGAAGTCTATCGCTGCGTCTCAAGGAAGCTGTTGTGATACCTATGACACGTGTTTTGTTAACGATTGCTGCATCTGGAGGACCGCAATGCTGAAGGTATTGAAGACTTCCTCAAGTTGATCAAAAAGAGTGGGAGGAAAAGGGAGAAGAGAATACCTAGGTAGCAAGGTAGGTTGAGTCAATACCAAGTCCTGGGAGATTGTTTGAGTCTGAAAGAGGCACCGAATTGTCTCGAATTGGGAAAGTACTGTGCTGCTGTCTTCCGGGATTTTGTGTTGTTGTTCAGCAATGTCTTCGCGTCGTAATGCTGGGACCAATTTCGAATTTGTACCTAGGTAATTGCAAGTTCTGTGAAAGGTGTGGTTCCAGAGATGCTTGATAAGAGAGGATGCAAAGAAATCTTCAGGGTCCTCTTTCTCTTCAGTGTCCA
The DNA here is from genome assembly GCA_026120015.1 of Dendrostoma leiphaemia. Taxonomy (NCBI): domain Eukaryota; kingdom Fungi; phylum Ascomycota; class Sordariomycetes; order Diaporthales; family Erythrogloeaceae; genus Dendrostoma; species Dendrostoma leiphaemia. The sequence goes on along the minus strand of JALRMF010000364.1, from coordinate 28,763 downwards.
ACGCTCTTAGACAGGGCTGTATCTGTAGCCTCTGTTACTTCTTTGGGAAGTACGAGGTCTTTGTTGGTTCCGAATATGCTGTCTTGAGGGAGAACCTATTTTGAAGACGATTACAGTCGAGGAGGTGAGGTAGAAGTGATTGAGGATGAAGAAAGCTGTGAATTTGGGCGAATCGCTGGCAGTGAGAATCGTTGATGCTAAGCGGGTAGGGTAAGAAGGCGATTAAAAGTGAGGAAGCTGCACCTGAGGTAACAGTAAATGGTTAGATATGCGAAATGGGAGTCGAAGGAACGTTGACCATTGGAAAACAGGAAAGATCGGAGACTTGTCAATGTGAGATTTCTTGAGAAGCTCGGTTTAGTAAGGCTGGGGCTCACGAGTATTGGGGGTCAAGTCACACAATAATCTGGGGGACGCTTTCTTTATCAAGCCTTCATGAGTAGATCAAGGGCGATTTTCATTGTGATGCTTGTAATATTTGAGGGAAAATAATAGCTAGGTTTACTACTTAGGTAAGACGAACAGAACTTGCTCCGTCGAAGCTCCCAAGTCAAGAGATCAGAAAGATCCAGGCTTTAGTGCGACAAAAAGACCTTGAGACCTTATGCAGTAGCTTAAGAAAAATCCATTTGAATCACCCAAGTATGCAAATGAATGAAAACTTTGAAGCAATTGTTGAAAATTTGGAGGATATAGATATTTGCCATCTCAAACACGCTGTGTGCTTTGAATTGTTTCTCAGCGGAAACGGCTTTTGCAAAGCCCCTCATAGTTGAATCGAATCCTTTGTTTTGTGAGAAGAAGCTCATTCCAATTTTAGAGAAGAAGAAATTCTCCCAGGAGTTATAACATTATTATTATTTGAAGGCAGAATGGCTTCTCTCATGTTTTTCTGTGGATTGGGTTAGAGACTCTGTGAATTGCACAGTACTGCAAGACTTTCTGCAGGACAAGACTTTCTGCAGGACAAAAGTTCCTGCAGGACAAGTGTCATTGAAGTTGGACGACTGTTGCCTGGGCGGTCTTCTCCGAGTTTTCCTGTTTTGCCGGATGCGATGATGACATTAACGACTCAGTCTTCCTGGGTTGCCTGATAGTTTTATTTGATGCAGATGCGAGTTTCTTTTGACAGCACTCAGTATGATCATGAGGCTGAGAGTTACTCAACCCAAGGGTGATAGGGTCAAGGGCTTACCACTGACGGGATGACGAGGCTGAGGTGCCTCACTTGAGCATGCAGCAAGCAAGGCTGAGGGGAAATTCGAAGGTGAGAGGCGGAGCTAATACCCTAGCCTATTGGCCGAGTGATGCAACAGGGCCGGGTTGCCGGGGGTTGCAGATCAAACAACAGCGGGACGGCCCGCAGATCATGACTTCTCCGGAGTTCGTGACACTTTTCATCCAACCTCGACTTGTTCACAATTCTGTCAGACTTCATCCCTCATCCAAAATTTCCTTTCTTGATCGAATGTGTAATCACACACCGCTTCAAAGATTACGCACCCGGCCGCATACAATGCGCTCCTCCTTGTACCGAACCGGGGCCGTGCTCCTCTCCCTTCTCGCCGCCACGGTCATCGCCGCTGGCACAGACGGGCAAACTCCGGTCTGCCTCATGTACCTGACCGGGTAAGCCGCGCTCACTACCGCGATGCACAAGTGGACTAAAACAACTGGCAGGCAGCACGATGTCATACCTGAAAACGAGGACCTGACCGACCCCATCACCCACGTTGTACTGGCTTTCATGCGGACTGACATGTTCCTCGACGACGACCGCAACGAGTGGCCCCTCTTCCGCAGCGTCAGTTCTGCACGTGGGAGCTTCAAGAAGGGCACGAGCGTCCTGGTCGCCATTGGTGGCTGGGGCGATCTGGGCTTTTCGACTGCGGCCAAGAACCACACTACCCGCCAGGCCTTTGCGCGCAACGTCGCCAAGATGGTGGAAGCCACCGGTGCTGATGGTGAGTTTTCACTCGTCACCAAGATCCAGTCGTGGCATTCACGCCCGCTAAACCTGGATCACAGGCGTCGACATTGATTGGGAGTACCCCGGCGGCAACGGTGAGGACTACAAGCGGACGCCCAACTCGGAGAAGGAGTGGGAGATCGAAGCCTATCCCCTCCTCCTCGGCGAAATTCGCGCGGCCCTGAGCATCAACAAGCTCATCACAGCCGCCGTCCCGGGACGCGAGGAGGACATGATGGCCTTCCAGAAGACTGCGATCCCACGGATCATGCGCAACGTGGACTACCTCAACGTGATGACCTACGACCTGATGAACCGGCGCGACACCGTCACCAAGCACCACAGCAGCGTCATGGGCAGCCGGGACGCGCTGCAGGCGTACGTCTCGCGCGGCGTGTTGCCCGAGAAGCTCAACCTGGGGTTTGGATTTTACATCAAGTGGTTCAAGACGGACGCCGAGGACTGCGGCGACGCCGCGTCGCCCATCGGCTGCAAGACACTGCTCCTCGAGGACCCGAAGACAGGCGACGACACGGGGAACTCGGGCGCGTTCTCGTGGCACGACAAGATACCCGAGGAGCTGCAGGAGTCGTTTCAGCGGGCCGGGGCGGACACGAAGTACGACCCCGAAGCGGGTGCGACGTATTTCTGGGACTCGGTGGAGAACATCTGGTGGACTCTCGACGAGGGCCGCAATGGCGACATTGCGCTTAAGGTCAAGACTTTGAGGGACGAGATGAATCTGGCTGGCGTCTTTGCTTGGGGTTTGGGGGAGGATGGCACGTCCTTTCGACGTCTTGCCTACCTGGTGGATGCCCTCAAGGACGGCGAGCCTGAGGTTTCTGGCAAGCCCGATGATGGTGACAAGCACTCGAAGGATGAGCTGTAGATGCCCAAAAAAGGGCGCAGGACGGCCTATGAAGGAATGCTCGTTCGAAGGCCTTAAGGCCAAACAGGACATTCATTTGGAGGCGTTTGAAGAAAGCCGTTCGACTCGAGTAACTGTTCTCATACTTCAAGCATTGCGTTGTAGAAACGGAAATATAGATGGGAGGGAAAAGGCCTGGCATGGCCGGGCAATACATTTGCAGAGGCGAAGCTTCTTTGTTCTGCGGGACGGACGACTTTGAGCTCCCCCACATTTCGCGTGCAGCTTCCCCACACAATCCCGTTGCTTGGCGCGACAAGGCTGGGCCCCCAATTCGAACTTTAGAAAATTCTCCATCTTTTCAACCTCGACATAAGCTTCATAGCAACCTGCAACTCCCACCCCTTTTTGTTGACGCAAAGCACACTTTGCATGTACTTGATATGATGGATGACCGCCAATGATCTCAATTGACCCTTCACCATCACCATCGCCACCATGTTCGAGAACCTTTGCACCCTCCCGCTGAACTCGGACCTGTTCACCCAGGCCGTCCACCCGACCGAGCCCCTCCTGACCGTGGGCCTGTCGAGCGGCCATGTCGAGACCTTCCGAATCCCGTCATCCGAAAATGGATCTGAAGAGGATGTAGACGAGAACAGCAGCATCACAAGTGGCAAAGGCCTGATCAAGAGTCTATGGAGCACGCGCCGGCACAAGGGCAGCTGTCGCAGCCTGGCCTACGGCCGTGATGGACACGGTGGGCACCCCTTTTCTTTTTACTTCGTTTTGAACCTGCAAAAAGCCCCGCCCTTCCCTTCCCTCTTCTCCTCGACGTACTGACCAATCGACCTGGGCAGACCTCTACTCGGCCGGCACAGACTCCCTAGTCAAGCACTTCTCCCCCCAGACCGGCCAAGTCATCTCCAAGGTCACCATCCCGCCCCGCCGCGGCGACGGCGCCGACCACCCCGCCATCATGCACGTGCTGTCCCCCCAGAACCTCCTCGTCGGCACCGACTCGGGCGCCCTGTACATCTACGACCTGCGCGACAAGCTGCGCGCCGAGAAGGACGCGTCGTCCTCGTCCTCGTCCTCCCCCCCGCTCGGCTCCCCGGGCGCCGCCCCCGTGCGCAAGCACTTCCCCCACGACGACTACGTCACCAGCGTCGTGCCGCTGCCCCCCTCGGCGGAGAGCACGTCCGGGTTCCCGCGGCAGTGGGTGAGCACGGGCGGCACGACGCTCGCCGTCACCGACATCCGGAGCGGCATCATCACGCGGAGCGAGGACCAGGAGGACGAGCTGCTGTGCGCCGCGCTCATCCCGTCCGGCCTGGGCCCCAAGAAGCTGCGGAGCAACGCCGTCGTCGCCGTCGGCACGGGCAACGGCGTCCTGACCATCTGGGACCGAGGCTCGTGGGACGACCAGCAGGAGCGCATCTACGTGGCCGGCGCCAAGAACAAGAAGGACGGCGAGAGCCTGGACTGTATCGTGCGGATGCCGGACGAGCTGGGTTGGGGCAAGAAGGTTGCGGTCGGCGTCGGTGATGGCAGTCTTGCGGTTGTTGACCTCAAGGCGAGAGAGACGCAGGCTGTGTTGAGGCATGACGACGTTGAGGGTGTGGTGACTGTTGACTTCGACTGCGAGGGCAGGATGATCAGCGGAGGTGGGAAGATCGTCAAAGTCTGGGCCGAGGCCGACGGGGATATTCAGGAGGCAGACGAGTCCGACGAGGAGGACGGTTCCGCGAACGGCAACGGCAAGAGGGCGGCCGACAGCGACGACTCGGATGACGATGATGATGACAGCGACGGCAGTGACAGCGATCGACCCAAGCCCCAGAAAAAGAAGCGGAAGGGCGGCAAGGGAGGTCCAGCCGGAGGCGTTGCCTTCCCGGGCTTGGATTGATGAAACTCTCAACTCGAGCCAATACCTCGGATATTTTCGCATGATACCCAACACGAACAAAAAGAGCTACGCACGGCGCGGTCAGCGGCAGAGGCAAGCAAGACTTGTATGAACAGGCAGGTCTACAAAAGTCTATGTGTATAGTAACGAGGAAACGAGATATATACGACAGGAGATCAGTATCCCTGCTCATGCTCATAGATCTGTATCAAGATTCGGGGCCCCCAGGTTGTGTCGACAACAACGGGCCCGCACCTTTTCACCTCTATCTCGCCGTCGCTCTGATGCAATGTGATGCCTCCTCTATGCTGTCAAAGATTCCCCCAGATCCCCTCTGCCGTTTCTCAAACGATCAAGCCCCGGGACGAGAATAGTCCAGCGCCCTGACGCGCTTCCACACTTCCCTCACGACCCTCTCCTGCCCCTGCCGCGCCGTCTCCGTCGCTGACGGCCCCGCAGGCCTGACGGCCAGGTACAACCGGCTGCCCAGCCTCACGTCCCGTATCTCGGCCGTCTCCAAGTCCTCGGGCGGGTTCGCCGTGGTGACCAGCCCACCCGCCTCGAGCAGGATCGCGATGCCCGCCGCGACGTCCCACTCCCAGCACCCGCCCTCCCACCAGATGTCGAAGGAGCCCATGGCCGTGTAGGCGAGGTCGAGGGTCGCGGAGCCGAGGCTGCGCACGCCGTGGACCATGCCCCCCCGGCCGCCGCGCCCGCCGGGCTCGACCGCCATGGTCACGAAGCTGTCGATCTTGCGGCCCAGGTTGCCGCCGCCGCCGCCGTCCGGGTCCCGGCGGTCCTTGCCCCACTCGCACGAGAAGACGCAGCCCTTGGGCGCGTTGGCGGGGATGGGGTTGTTGGCGACCAGGGGGAGGCGCTGGGTCTTGTTGAGGAAGGCGCCGCGGCCCTTGCAGGCGGTGAAGAGCTGGTGCAGGAAGGGGGCGTAGATGACGCCGATCACGGGCCGGCCGGCGACGACGAGGGCGATGGAGACGCAGAACATGGGGAAGAGGTGCGTGTAGTTGACGGTGCCGTCAAGCGGGTCGACGCACCATGTTGGGTGGTCCGGGGTGATGAGGTAGTCTTTGGAGGAGCCGGAGGAGTAGGTCTCTTCACCGATGAATCTGAGATGCGTGTGAGTTGTCGTATTGCTACACAGCAATAGGGAAAACAGTGAGACTCAGACGTACTTGTGGTGGGGGTACTTCTTTGATATTGAGGTGTGGATGAAGGCTTCGACGTCTGGTCGGGAATAAGTCAGCTCAGCCACTGGCAACCTCATCACCTGGGACCCATGATGAGAATGAACGTTCCCACACACCAGTGTCTGTCTTGGTCACAATGTCGACAGCATTCTCCTTCTCGACAAACTTTTGCTCCCCCGCCTCCTCAGAGCCATTCATACGGAGCCTGGCCCGGTCCATGAGCATATCGCCGGCATCTTTACCTAGTTGAATGGCGAAGGCGTATATCTCATCCAGCTCCTGCTCACTGATCTGGGCGGCCATGTTTACGAGGACGAGCAAGGTGTGTAAGACTGAGAGTGAGAGTGAGAGCAGGGGTGTTGTATGGTCGATATCAAGATGCGGCTCATGCAAGGTGAAGAAGAGTCACACTTGCGATTCTCTCGACCGCTTCCCACTGCGGTCCTACTTCGTAAGCAGGTTGGCTATTGGGTGGGCATGGGCATTTGGGAGCTCCTGAGGGACCCACTGAGGCTCAACAACACCGCTTCAAACCGAGCACCAGCAAGCGGTAAAGTTCCGCTGTTTCAGCGGCATGACGTTTGATCCTGCCCACTGCAAGAAGGGAAGAAGGGGGAAGAAGACCCACTGAAGGGTGTTATCTTATCGGGCAAGGATCCACTGAAACTTACACCCCCACCCATCCCCCCCTCCAAAAAAAAAAAAAGAATCGAAAAACAACGAAACTTCTCGTCACAAGTTTCGCCCACCTACCTACTGAAGCCCACATTTGAGCTCGTCTCTCGTTGCCCGCATGGAGTCGGGGCCGTGCAAGAGAAAAGTGTCCACCGGGGCAGCGGGCATTCCTAATTAGCTCTGCCAAGGTCAAGACAGCCTTTCTTGCGCGAGGCATCATCCCCGGCCCGGAAGAGTACTCATCCGGACCGCCACAGACTTCACCAAGGTCGGCCGATAGTTTAGCAGACCGACCCCTCTCGCCGAGCACCCAATGCGGGGCCCCGGATACTGCCCCCAAGCTCACACACGATTTATGTGTAAGGTCACGATGAGCTTAGGTTCAGTGACGAACTTCAAGTTCAACAGGACAGGCGAGATATCATGTCTCATGAGTATTGATGGCGATTCAACCCGCGCTCACGCCAAGCCAAGACCCTCATACTCATTATCTACTTTGGCGTGTTGTCAAGCCTCACAAATCTTCACACACTCACCTGAAGACATCCCTACCGACACTTGACCATACCACCAGCCTCCTCGTCCCCCCCCCCCCTCCCCTTCTCTGACGTACGCACACATACACACCCACAAACAAGCTCACAATGCCCCGCCGCATCCTCCTCCTCAACGGGCCCAACCTCAACCTCCTTGGCAAGCGCGAGCCAGGCATCTACGGCAGCACCTCGCTCGCCGACGTCGAGTCCACAGCCGCTTCCCAGGCCGCCGCCCTCGGCGTCACCCTCGAGACCTTCCAGTCGAACCACGAGGGCGCCCTCGTGGACCGCATCCAAGAGGCCGCCGGGTGGGGCCCCAACGGCCACAGGAATCCGAGTGGGAAAGTCTCGGCCATCATCATCAACCCGGGCGCGTACACGCACACCAGCGTGGCCATACGCGATGCCCTCGCCGGCGTAGACATTCCGTTCGTCGAGGTCCACATTTCGAACGTGCACGCCCGCGAGAGCTTTAGACATCACAGCTACCTGAGCGACAAGGCCACGGCCGTCATCGCTGGGCTGGGCGTATATGGGTATCAGGCCGCGTTGGACTTTGTGGCGAGGCATCTGAAAATCAAGGGCGAGGAGTGAGACACCATGCATTGAGGATAGAGTACGGTGGAAAGCTGTAGTATAAATCAAATTTGTTGCAAAGGACCTTCATGGCCATGCTGATCATAAGTTCTCGCTACAATTTAAATTAATAAAAAAAAAACAATTCGCTTTGATGGTGATGCCAACCAACCCCCCATCCGTGCACTCGTGAACATCAACGCCCGCCTTAGCCGCAATATTCCCCCGGGCCTCACACGTACACGTCCATCTCTTCCAGAACCTCCGCCATTGTTTCTCCGGGGGGCAGAAACAACCAAGCAAAAAGCCACATGATTAGGATAAAAATCACGATGACTCCAAGCCAAGATTGGTAGCAAAGCAGGGCCCGCGGGCGACAGAGGAACATACAGGATATGGGTTGCCAGCACCAGCGACAATTGCGAGACCACTCCCAGCGAAGCCAGTCGCAGAACTCATTGTAGTCCACCCTCATCTTTCGAATGAAGCGGGAAACCCTCAGTTGAACGCTCATCGAGTCGTCCGGGGATGATGCCGGGGGTCCTAGGTCCAATCCATCATTCAGGTCGCCATCCTCCATCTGCGCTGGTGTTCTGCTGTCAATGGGTCGCGGCGATTGTAGTTCCAATACCCATCGCTCCACTGGAGTGTAGTCTGTTGGACCTCCACCCCTCAAGCCCATGTCCTCTTCGGCTTGCTCCTCGACTGGCTCCTCGACTGGCTCCTCGGTCGGCCAACTAGGCGACCCCATCGGCGCAAGAAACTCCCATTCCGAGCCGTCGTCTGCATAGTCTTGCTCCTCGGCCGCCGACCCCAACGGCGCCACAGTCTCCTATTCCGGGCCGTCTTCTGTGTAGTCCCGCTCCAGAACCAACACAAACTTGGGCTCGTCACCCGGATTCTTCGGCCTCGATGACACGGACGACTAATCTGACGAGACACTCTCTGCCGAACCGCCGATCGACCGCGGACTGCCCACATCACTACCACCCTTCACGCTTGATTCCGAGGCGCTAGCGTCGGAGTCGACAGCAGCCATGTCTCCGGGCACCGCCGCCGTCGTAAGAAGGTCCAAGTCCTTCGCCAGCTTGGCCCAGGAGGTGGCGCCACGTTCTGCAAGCTCGGCGGGGACCTGTGCGTCTTGCTCACTCATCCGCCGGTTGAACAGCTCGAGGCTGACCCAGCCCTGGAAGCCGAGCCTCTTGAAGAAGGCCTCGGCGATCTGCTTGATGGGCAGGTAGGCACCGTGGTCCGTCTCGCCGTAGAAGAGCCGGCAGTTGCGGCTCCAGCTCATGCGCGCTGGCTGGTCGACGGCGTAGAATCTGTGTCCCTTTACCAAGGGCTCTTGCAGTCGCTCCGCGTCGACGATCTGGACGTAAAATACCTTGCTGACATCAACCCGGTCCACTAGTCTGCTCATGGACTCTTCGACGATTTGCTCCGCATCAGGCGTCTTGCCAGTTGCGCTTTCCGGGTCTGCGTAGATCCTGCCCGCGATGTTGAAGCTGTCGAGGCACAGGCCAAAGTTGTCCCGGTTGACTTTTTGGACCACGTCCCAGCTCGCCTCCCAGGTGTCGACGCGAGTGCCCCAGCACAATGCCTCGTATACGAACCGAAGTGGTGGGTCGTGTCTGGCCCCAATGTCGGCGATCTTTTGGAGGTCGGAGACGATCAGGTTCATATCCTCGCTGACCTGATCGGCGGGCAGAAACGAAGACGGCACCTGGATGGTGTCCGTCTTCAGAGCCACGGCGAGCTCCATCCATCTGTGCAGCTTTTCGATCTTGGCTTCGTGCTCCTTGCGGTCGACGAGGCCCTCGTATCCGGAGAACGGTTGCAGGCAGATGATCTCGATGCTCTTCGACGCGCACCGGGCTTGGATGTCGTGAGCCGCGTCCATTTGAGCGCGATGAGATGGCTCGCCGGAACATCCAGACTTGGTCTGAGCGTGGTCGAGGAGATCCGCCTCGAAGAGCTCTATGCCTTGATACCCATGTTGCTCCAGAAGGTCAAGCTTCTTGACGAGGGTGTGGCCCGCGTGCGGCCAGCCCAGTGACATGGAGGTTATGCCGAGCTTGCAGGCCATGTTGTTGGCTTTGCTTGATGGGTAGTTGTGTGCGTGCGAGATGTTGGTGACGGAAGGTAAAGAAAGTTGACGGTATTGATGTGGGTTTATGGAATGCTCAGAGACGCTTGCTGTGATGTAGGTTTCTGATGACGGAGGCTGAGTGGTATGGAGAGAATGTTGTGTAAGTCCTGTTTGACAAGGAGATTTATGGGATTAGGACAAGCAGGGAAACAAAAGACAGGCTGAAACTTCGACTGGCCGGTAAGCCTTGCACCTGCTTTTCAGAGTAACGATGCAGGTGTGATAGCCAATGCTTGATCCTTTTGCTTGTTGTTGTTGTTTTCTCAAACTCGCACCTGACTACCTACATATGTAGGTAGACACCAGGCCGAGCGGTGGGTGGGATGGAAGGAGTTATCGAACTTGTGACAAGTGCGATCGACGGCCATCCACAGACAAGAGGAAGCTTCAATCCAATAGGAGAGGGACAGGTCACAGGGCATGAACGGCTGGCTTCAGAATCGCCAAGGAGGGCTTGAGACGAAAGTGGAAGTCAAGTAAAGATAATAAATCAGACGAAAGCGAGTCGGCCTCTCTCATCCAACCTCCCTGGGGGACCGCACCGACCGTCCAGCAACTGTCGTTGCTCGCTTACCGGAAAACCATGGCCATTCATTGGCCTCTCCGACATAGATCTGGGCTGATCGGACGTGAATGTGACCCGGTGAGGAGGCATTGCTGGGAAACGATACCGAAGATAAGCGTGTGTACGCTCTTCCAGGCGACGGCATTGTGATGCGTGTGCGAATTGGGGTGAGTGACGGGCTGGTGATGTCAGCCCGTCGAAACAGCAAACGCGGGAGAGGCGGATAAATGCTTACGAGGTGTTCAGAGCCACGAATAGACCTCCACTGGTACGTACCGCCCTCCCAGCGGCATGGAACCTCGAAGATCCTCGATTTGTGGGGAGCCTTGGGCCTACCCGCTCTGAAAAGCATTTTCCCCCGCAGACGGCAGAGCATTCTACAGTCTCTGCAGTCTACAACCTCGTCTCTGTCTCACGGGTACTGCCATCTGCCCGACGCCATCGACCCCGTGGGCAATCTGACACCCTAGGTATCTCCGTGGAATCTGGGGTACTTCGTTATTCTATACACGGTGTGTTGCATCGTTTCCAGTCGTGGATTCAAGGACAATTCATAAACTCCCGATCTCCTTCCGCATCTCTCTCCAAGATTCCAAACGCTTTATTCCTAATCTGCAACCCTCATCTCATTATACCCTACCGCCACATTTTACTCATATCTTCTTCGAGAGAATATCGACCTCCTGTCTTCTCACAAGGACAAACCTCAACTCACCAACCAAGCCTTCCGCTCCCGACATCCCGGAACAGACAACCCGCGTCATGGCCACCATGACGGTCACAAAGGCGCCCTCGGCGTCCAACACAACCACACATCTTCAGACACAGCAGCCATCAATACCACCAGTAGACCACCTTGACAGACATGGGTACCTCTTCGGTCAAAAGATTGCTGCCTCCATGTCACCATTACTACACGACGTCGTCTACCAGAATATCGGTCTGAACTGGGGACAAGTCCGTTTAGACTCGACTGATATGGACCTCTTCCTCAAGCTCCGACAAGATCCCAAATTCTACGGTATGTCTTGTTCTCCCCATCATCTCGCAGAACCGTAGACAACTGACAAGAAATGACACAGGCGCATCAGTCACAATGCCGCACAAGGTGGCCATCATCCCCCACCTCGATGAGCTCACAGAAGAGTGCCGCGCCGTCGGCGCCTGCAACACCATGTACGTGCGCGACGAGCCCGACGCCTCGTCGCCCACCGGCCTCAGGCGCGTCTTCTGCGGGACCAACACGGACGTCACCGGCGTGCGCGAGTCCTTCCTGCAGAACATCCCCGCCGCGCGGCACGACGCCGTCTTCCGCAACCGCCCCGGCCTGGTCATCGGCGGCGGCGGCGCCGCGCGGTCCGCCGTCTACGCCCTCCGCAAGTCGCTCGGCGCCACGAGCATCTACCTGGTGAACCGCGACAAGGCCGAGGTGGACGCCGTCATCGCCGAGTGCACCGAGAGGGGCTACGGCGGCGCGCTGGTCCACGTCGAGACGGTCGAGCAGGCCCGGCGGCTCGAGGGGCCCGGCGCCATCGTCGCGTGCGTGCCCGACTTCCCGCCCGTGACGGAGGCGGAGCTCCAGGCGCGCGCGGTGACCGAGGTCTTCCTGCGCGAGAAGGAGCACAAGGGCGCCATGCTGGAGATGTGCTACAACCCGAGCCCCTTCACGGCGCTCGGCAAGCTGGCCGAGGACAGCAACTGGCAGGTCATCCTCGGCACCGAGGCCATGATCTGGCAGGGTATCGAGCAGGACCGCTACTGGACGGGCCGGAAGCTCGAGGAGCTCCCGGTCAAGGAGGTCAAGGAGGAGATCTACCGGCAGGTGGAACTGCGGGCCAAGGCGGCGCGGTCATAGAATGCCGAATACTGTCATGATGGATTTACTCATGCATGTACAAGCGAGGAGTACGAGACTTGATCATGTACCTAATGCATGTATGATCTGGATGAACGAAGCGTAGATTCTGAACTAAAGACATTTCAGTTCTCGCCTGAACGATTAAGTGTACCTACTTGTGTACCTACTTAAGTACCTAGTAGGCATGTAAGTACCTAATCCTTCTAATACCTCGCGCTGGGTAGAGACGGTCTCTTGAGAGCCAAGTGTTTCTGTCTTTCATGCCGACGTCAGGCCACCCATGGACCTCACGGTCATGAGACATCAATGTGGGTACGGTATGCTTCTTTTGAGCTTATCCCCAGCCTGCACGCAGCCGACTGTTCACTTAACTGGCACTGACTATCCCGCCCCTTGACACTGGGCGGGATATGGCCAGGTAGGCAGGCACTGGGTACCTAGGTATCCGCAGCAGTGGCTTTCAGCGCACAGTAAAGTTTGGGTCAGCATGTTTTGCAGCTTCTTGGGAGGGCACGGCGGGGGTTTTGGAGCGAGACGATCGTGAGACAGGGGGGCCCGCACTCCACCGGGCGAGGCTGCCCAGGTGGAGGGCTGAGGAGGCTTGGCAGAGCTTCGTTGTGACATTTCAATGTTCGCATAGAAGCGATGCGGCTTGTCGCCAACACGTCTTCGAATCTCTACGAGTACTTGAACGCACCGCAGGCCCGGGAATTGGGATGGGCCGATGTTCTTGACAAGCATCAGCGAGACAGTCACTTCCACCTCACAGTTCATTCACCATTCCAAGCCCCAAAGCTCCTTTGACAGGATCTCGGTTGTTCACGATCATTCGCTTTATTACAATACCTATCTAAGTACCAATAAGCTTATTCTCCATACCTCCAATATGCAGTTTATCAAATTTTCCGCCATCCTCTCGTTCGCCGCCCTCACCGTAGCCGGCCCCGCTGTCCCTCCCAGCCGGTTCCAGCCTCGCGCCCCGGCCGGGCCCACCTCTACTCCCGGGGACAACGCGAACCGGCCGGTCGCCACGGGCGCGTGCTGCGTCGCCAACACCAGTCTGAGGCAGGACGTCTGCACGGACGGCAGTGGTGCTGCGGGGAGATGTGTTCCTTCAGGATCGGCCGGCTGTAAGTCCTCAACCAGACAATAAATAGCATGTGGTTGCTTGAGTCTTGACGACGGGCACTTTGCTGATATACAGCTGTGATCACTATGCGGTGGCTCACTGACTTGTGTTGCCGATACCAAACTCACTTGCGACCCCACGAAGCAAGACAGAGGGCGGGAGTCTTGCACGGCTAGTGCATGAGGACCTCGCGGTGGATAGCTCCAGCTCACGAGAGTACGGTAGGCCAGGTGGGGGAGGCGGGCATGTGTTCTTGACTTCAAAGGGACACAAAGAGCAATGCAACCTTGGAATACTGCCGCGTACTGCCGCAATGCTCTTACTGAAGTCAATCTGTTAAATTCGTCAGATTTGAAGCTGGAGCTATGAGTCGCCCTGTGTTTAATTTGGAAGCCTCGGGCAGGTTGGATGAAACCCAGTAGCGTGGGTGCATCGAGTCGTGCAACTGTCGAAAGGGGCATTGAACCGACCAGGCCTAAATATCGCAATAGCTTCCCCCTTTTCTCACGGCCGATCCATTCAGTATTTGTATACAGCTCAATTCGAAGGACAACATCCGAATCTCAACCCGAAAGACTCGTATTGAAACGCCGTGTTATATCCAACTACCTTGTCTTTCAGACTGCCCCAGCTTTCATGATAGGTAGTTTTGATGAATACGGCGCGCTGGGACTGACAGATAGCATTCTCCCTCTAGGGCTGTACTGTGCAACTCCAGGCCCCACATGCAGGGCGATACTGTCGTGAGGCTGCTTGTGTCCACGTTTTCTACCATACATCCACGTTTCTAATCACTACAAACGGTAGGATTCCTAGAATACCTAAGCGATGACAATGCCAGGGGTAGGGGGTTACAGAGCTATCAAATGACTTGGAGGAGGTCAAGGGGGTATTATGGCATTAATTACAGCCACCCTTTCGACCGAGGCTAGAACTGACCACGAGCAGCCCAATTCAGCTGACCAGATCGTCCGAGACTCGGCCAACGACAGTTCACATCATCTAGCATACACCAGTTTGCTCCATCGTGCTGGTGACAGGCACGGGCAGCGTACTACCAACTCCAAACCCCGAACCAGGCCCGCGACAGGCAAAAAAACCTGGAAGAAGTAATGTTCGTGGGTATATTTGCAAGGCATGAATAGATAGCAAGCTGCTATTGAAGCGAGTTACGAGTTATGAAAATGCCCATTTTGAATCAAATGTCCGCTTTGAAATGACATATTCCTCAGGTCCCGTGGTATCAGTCCCGAACAAGCCCCATGTGACTCAATTCCGTCGTAAACATTTATACAAATTGGTCCTTCTCCTCCACCTGGCTCACGCCGGGCTTTCCATCATCGCTCAGCTCCACATCCCCGGCGTTCCTGCGGAACTCCTCGTCCTGCAGCTGCAGCTCCTCCATGATGGTCTCGTTGGCCCGCCAGACGGGTTTGACCTCGAACAGCCGGTCCATGGTCTCGAGCGGGATGCCCTTGGTCTCGGGCACGAGGAAGAAGACAAAGACGCACGACAGGATCATCAGACTCGCGAAGAACATGTACACGCCGTAGTTCATGGTCTCGAACATCTGCGGCGTGAAGCGCGAAATGATGAAGTTCCAGAACCAGTTGGACGCCGCCGCTGACGCCTGGCCCAGCGACCGCGTGTTCTGGTCGAACATCTCCGAGTTGATGACCCATGGCGTGCCGTTCCACGACGGTGTATAGAAGGCCGTCCACAGGTAGAAGAAGAACATGGCCGAGATGCCGGCCGACGACAGCTCGCCGTTGGCCGAGGGGTGCGCCGTCGGGTCTGCGATCTTGATGTACGCGCCGATGTACCACATGCAGAGGGAGCCGCCGATGGCGCCGAACATGAGGAGCTTGCGGCGGCCGAGGTGGTCGATGAGATACCTAGGAGCGGAGGAGATTAGCGTTGTATTCGTCGTGGGATGAGTTGCTGGTAAGTCTGTGTAGTACTCACAGAAGCCAGATGAAAGTGAATACCGTCTTGACACAGCCGAACACGCCAGTGGTCAACAGCGACGAATTCTGACCCGTCACGCCGATACTCTTGAAGATGGTAGGAGAGTAATAATTAATGGCGTTGATTCCCGAGCCGTTCTGCCACAGGAACAACATGCTGCCCAAGAAGAACCGCCACTGCACCTTCCTCTGCTTGAGCGCGGTGAACGGCCGCCAGAACCCGGCGCCGACCTCGTTCCGGTACCGCTCAAGCTCCTCGTCGATGTAGCTGACCTCCTCGACGATGTAGATATCCGACGCGCGCAGGTTGCGCATCCAGCAGAGGTTGCGCATGCCCTCCTCCCGTTGGCCCTTGGAGAAGAGCCAGCGCGGCGACTCCTTCATCCACACGGCGCCGATGAGCAGAAGCCCCGCGGGGATGAGCTGCACCGCGAAGGGGATGATCCACTGCTTGTGGCTCGCGGGCAGGGTCGTGTTGACGCCGTAGTTGATCCAGAAGCCGACCAGGCCGCCGATCTGCCAGCCCAGCTCATAGATGCCCACCAGCCGCCCGCGGACGGCCGGGGGCGCGAGCTCTGAGATGTAGATGGGCACCATGTTGGATGCCCCACCAACCCCGATGCCCGCCAGCACGCGCCCACCGTAGATGAGGCCCAGGCCGCGCTCGGCGTTGGCGCCCAGCATGAGCCCCGCGCCGAGGACAAAGACGAGCACGAAGGCAAACACGGACTTACGGCGGCCGAGGAAGTATGACGAGACATAGGCAAAGAGAGAGCCGAAGAAGGCGCCGGCCTGGTAGACTGAGACGATGTTGGCCGAGATGAGATTGCCCTCAGCGGTAGTGAGCTTGTCAAGGGCGAATTCAGACTTGAACGAGGTCAGCGAGATGGTGGTGCCGATGAAGGCCGAGTCGTAGCCAATCATGCACGAGGCGAAGGAGGCGACGGCGGCCGAGACATAGACGCGCCAATTGTAGACGGCCTTGGGCGTCGGCCGGTCTTCTTTGAGCGCCAGAAGTGTCATCTTGACTGGTGTGGAGAGGCTGTGTCTATTGAAGGCATAGACAAATCGCAGCCGGAGACAAGAACCCCAGAATTGAGGAAGGTGAACAGAGTTGTTGGGCAAGGCACGAGCAATCAAGTCAAGGTGAAGGGGAGGAGATCGGCATTGATATATGCAAAAATTTCCCAAGGTGTCGGTCAATGCACCACTATGCTGGGGTCCAGGCTATATGCATTTGGCGGACCCAGCAGGCTGGTATCAGTGACACTTTTGAGGTCCCCACGGGGCGCGCTGGCGGATACGGGGTCCCCAGATTCTGAGTGCGGCTGACACAACATGTCTGCGTGGGGTATTCCTCTATCCGACGCATTTCCCTCGCGGGCTGCTCTTTTGTTTCTGTCTCCAATATGCGGATGAGAGTTCAACCTGACGCTAGGAACGGGATGCTCTTCTGATGACTTTGCCTGACTCGGCGAGATTGGTGTGGTTTCTCCCAAGCCTTTGCCCAGCAAGTTTAGGTCGACCATGTCGCCTGTCGCCCCCTCTTCTCCCCCGCACTCCGGATACCTGACAGCGTCGGCCCTGCACGCATCCCTGGGAACGACACCCTATCTGGCGGACCCCACTCTCCAGGATCAGCAGCCGAGCATCGCTCGGCTGGGTCGGCCTAGACGATGGTGGATTAGTAGCTGACGAAACAAGGAGCGGCCGTGCCTCAGCGGGAGCGTTTGAGCAGTTGGCGTTGGCAATGAGCCGTTCGTTGCTAGCTTGCCTCGCGGGAAGAAGACTTAGCCGCCATGCTCGGCGATTGGCCCAAACGGACGTCGCGAAGAAAGCTTGTCACCAACAAAGGCATGGCTCGGCTCATGTTGTAGGTGCAGTATAATTTGCCCTATCTCCGACCTTTTGCGTTGCGCACCGATCATTCAAGTGGCTCGCCTCAGTGAATGCGGTGTCGTCGACCCTCGACCAATATCTCAAACAATCGATCGTCGGGATCGTGATCGAAGAGATGGTGTCCGAGTATGTTCGGCATGATGTGGCCTGAACCAGGATTGCTCACGAGGTCATCGAGGGAACCGCACCCTGGTCCATCCAGCCTCGGCAGTACTGCGGTCTCCGTTGCGTCAACCCTTTCCCGTTTCAGACTCGCTCAAGGCTCCTGCTCCACAATATTATCAAGTCTCGGCTGCAAATGCGCAAGGTTGGATCGACCTTTTTCGTCCGTGTAGGCCCTGAAGACCTCCCGCCTCATGAATCGCCGCGGTGCACGCCGGCCGGTGAAGAGCTCAAACTGCGCAAAGGCTTGCTCCGGCAGTATGTCGAGCCCGTCCATGGTCACCCAGCCCCGGTGTGCTTCTCGGTGGCTCTGGCTTAAAATGGGGGTGTGCAATGTCTTGTAGACGAATTCGACCACCACACCGCCTGTCGGGCTTCCCAGCCACTGTGGGGGCAGTGTGAAGTCCGCGCCAGGGTTGCCACCTGGAATGCAGGACACAATCATGGTCGGCTGCCGCCAATTATCGGGCCACGGATCTTCCCTCGTCTTGAGGATCTGTAAGCGGGTTTCGACGTCGGATTCGGGGCTAAATAGTGGAAGGTCGTCTCTCGCTAGAAGTCTCTTGAAATGAGCTACCAGCTTCTCAGCATTGGCGTAGCTAAATGAAGGTCAGTACTAGCGTTGCAAGTGCAATACAGAACAATATAGATGAGAAAGGGGAAACAATGCTTCATGCTGTTGAGGAAACTTACGTGCGGTTGAAAACACAGATGTTCTTGACGCCCAATTGAAGCATCGCATAAACCGCAGCTCTTGCCATACCACCCGCGCCGATGACCAACCCGCAGCTGTTTGATCGCACCGCGTTCGCCGGGGAGAGACCACGTCGAATGCAGGCTCTAATTCCGATCCAGTCTGTGTTCTCTCCGTAGAGGGCCTTGATCGGCCCAGCACGATTACGGCAATGAAACAGTCTGGCATCTTGTGGCACGGTGCCATCATCATCAAGGGCTCGAATCGGTATTAAAGTGTTGACGGCGCCGATCGCCTTTGCGTGCTTGCTCAACGAGTGAGTGATGCTGATGATCTCAATCTTGAATGGGAGACCGATAGAAGCACCAGCAAACTGAGGGTCCGTGACCTTGTCAAGCAAGCTTCGAATGGAAGATGTAGAATGCGCTTCGTAGTAATGAGGTATACCGCAGGCTGCCAGTGCAGCATTGTGCATCGCAGGTGACAGGCTGTGTGAGACATCGCCGCCAATGACGTAGAGTTTCATGGGGTCGTATACGAAGGACGCGTAGAGACCCTTTGTCACCCCGAGGGCCGTTGCGGAAGGCCGAGGGCAGTATGCGTCAATATCGTAACCCGGGTCCGTCGTGGTTGAGCCGGCTGGTAAGACCGACGTCAATACCTGGTTGAAGCAAGCCGAGTTTCTACCTTTCCTCCCATTGTTGTAGGCGATGACAGGAAGTCGAGGCTCTCCGAGGTCATCAATTCTGGCCTGCAGATACGCGACATCGAAATTCTCTGGATAGTGCTCAGCGACGCGTGTGAAGCGCACCAAGTCGCAGCCCAGATTCCGCGCCTTTTGATAAAATGCGATCCACGATGGGTCTCGCCAAGGCAGCGCGGGTGGCTTGGGCATCTGCAAGTTCCCGACAAGCTTGGTTCGTCCCTTGGTCATGCGCAGGTGCGAGATGTATGTATCTTCCAGCCTCAAGTCGACGCTCATGTACTCAGCAGCGAGACGAAGTCCATACTGTAAGTACTCGAGATACAAGGATTTCCATGCATCCTCCCGTAAGGCTGACTCGGGAAAGACAACATGATAGAGGATGGGAATGACCGTGTTTCGTCTGATATCCCCCAAGACGCGACTTATCTCGCCTGCATGCTCGGGAGTGATATGTCCTCCATTTGGCCTGAAAGTAGGGTGAACCAGATCGTCGACCACAATTTCGATGGCGTCCGCGCCAGTCTCAATGTCTTCAATGTCCACATGCTTGGCAAGCAGAACCGACAGAGGAATCGACACGGCGTATGTGAAGCGCCTGTCTTCGGCTGGGATGGCCGCGAGCGGAAAAGCGGATTCTATGAAAGGTATCGTTCCTCTCGGCAGGATGAGGGACAGAAATTTCAGGAAGTGTCTCTCTGCCCTCTTTAGCGTCAGGTAAGGTGCAGGCAACCTCTCGTCGAGCTCCGTGATAAGGCCGTCTAGCGAATCGGCCTTGTTTTTCTTCAGTAGGTCCTCGGAGACGTTGAAGAATTCAAAATGGCTGCATCTCCGGAACACAAGGCCACTAGCGTCCAACAGATCCTTCAACCTTCCGTCGTCGGCAACCTTGAGGTGGTCCTTGATGGCCTGAGTGTCTCGAACGATGTACACGACCGGGGTTTTGTTGCTGTAATCTCGGAGGATGGCCTGGACGTTGCGCTCCATCCAAGAGCAGACTATTATGGTATTGTTCTGGTAGCTGTGGAAAAGCTCCTGCAGGACTTCGGTCTGCCGGGCGTGGTAATCTGCCAAGCCATGCTGTTTCTTGTACGCATGGCTCGGCAGGCCGGTTCTCTCCTGAAAAGCTCTCTCGGCGTCCATGATTTTGCGCTTCATGGCACTGGATGCGATGACGGCCAAGGTCGACTTGCCGGCGCCTCTAATGCCTGTAATGACGAGGGAGGCATCTGGGTCGAACAATCTAATCGAAGAGAAGTCGGAGGTGGGTCGCGGGGAGCTCGGCGCTGAGCGAGAAGCTAAAATGGGTGTCAGTCGCGTGGAAGCTGTACAGAAGACATTAGGGGTCCTTCTCGGGGGGGGGGGGTAATTGTGTCAAATCATACCTCTTGCTGAGGAAAGACTCGGTGTGCGCGGCAAAGCTTCATGTATGCCATCAGACGACCTGATGGAGAAGTCGTTCGAGGACGGGCTCCGGTGTCTAGATCTTGGGCCACGATGGCTGTCTTCCAAATCAGAGAGAGGAGCGGAGGCAGACGCCATGGCAGAGAAGTTGCGTTTTGTGCCGGCCATAGCAGACGCCATCTTGACTTGGTGTGGGCCTGGCGAAGGGAGGGGATCGTATGATCATGTGTCGATTGATAATAGGTTGTGAATTGTTTTCCCCGGGTATAAGAAGCATGCGGGCCTCTGCCTCTCCCGTGCTGGTCTCGTTTGGTTGTTGTCGTTGTCGAATTGTTCCGTTTCAACCATGGCCACTTGCGCTCGTTGGTTCGAGTGTGTGTGGGCGTGTATGTGGATGTGAGCCGGTTGGCAAAGCCTCGGTTCGATTTGTTGCGCCCACACCACACAGGAAACATCCACACTCAGCTCAGCGTCAGCGTCAGTCAGACCGCAGTGAATCCAAGAAACAATCTTAGCCCAAAGAAGGCAATCATATCCTTGCTCGTCAGTTGCGATGAGTCGAGTCAAGCCGAGTCCAGAGCAAGGCGCCGAGGTGGTGGCAGCTGTCTGAGCAAGTAGCCCAGCAGCAAAAGTGTTTGCCTTTCTACTGTAGGCAAGACAAGAGCAGGTCAAGCAAGCAGGTTCGAGCAAGGGTTGTTGGTCTTGTCTAGTCTGGCTTGGTTTGGTTGGTACAGGTGAGGAGCAGGCACCCTCAGTCGTGACCAACCGAGAGACACCACAGTCGGCGGCTGTGTGGGGGGTGGATTCCATTCTGCGGGTACTCCAGTTTCTCCGGGAGGAGCGGAAGAGGAGGGGGCTAAATGCTCACCCGTGAGCCCCTGTCACCTGGTCACCTGCTGCACCAGTGCTGCAACAGTGCATGCGCCCCAGCAGCCCAGAACCCCAGCACCACTTCTTAGATTTTTATTGCTGAGTGATCAGCAGCCTAAGGATCCCCGCACCCCGGATTTGGTTCCCCAAGGGCCAACATTGAACATGGGGCAGGTGCTGCCTACTGGCCCAGTGGCCCTGTCGCAGCTGCTGTAACTTCAACGTTCCCCGGGATCGCTGCCAAGAAAAGTAATAGTACCCCAGGCCTACCACTGTTGGGCTTTGCTATTCGGCTGACTTTGGTGGCTGACTGTACCACACTCATTCATTCATCCCTTCAACACTTGGCTCTCAAACCTGTGCCCGCGTTTCCTCACTACCCTGTCCTGCCCTGCCCTGCCCTGACCTCGGCAGCAACAGCAGCGGATGAATGCACTTCAGCAAAACACACACTCCAGCGCACATGCACCGATTGCCCTGCCGCTGTATTCTGCCAATCCAGCGGATCATCACACAACAGACACACAACATTGGCACTGGTCATGTCTTATCCGTAAATGAGACAGGGGACAATGAACGGGCCAGATACGGGTTGAGCTGAAAAAAGAAACATAAATCGCCAGCCAGCCTTTGTTGCGATGCCTTCGAAGCGAAAAATCGCAACTGCTTCCACCACCTCCGAGGCCGACAATGCCACCGATGCGAGTCCCGCCACCCCCAATGCCGCTGCCCCTGCAAAGCGACAACGAGTCTCGAGGGCCTGCGATCAGTGTCGAGCTGCGCGCGAGAAGTGCGACGGCATCCAGCCCCTCTGTTTCCCCTGCGTCTCCCAGAACCGACCATGCACCTACGCCGCCAACCCCAAGAAGAGGGGTGTGCAGACCGGCTACATCAAGACGCTGGAGGTAGCCCTGGCGTGGCTATTTGAGAAGGTCCCCGGCTGCGAGGAGGCGCTTGAGAACCTGCTGCTGCACGAAGGCGGTCAGGGTCAGAACCTGCTCGTGGGCAAGGACTCCGACAAGGCCAATCGCCTGCACAAGAGATGGCGGAGGAGTAAGGTGCACAAGGAGATCGACCACATCCTCTCCGGCGGTGATGCTGCTCAGTCCCGAGTCGAAAAGTCCTCTCCTTCCGATGACGGAGAGAGCGACAACGACCAGAGCGAGACGGCGTCGCGAACCTTTCAGGGTTCGACTCCCCTGCAAGGGTCCCTGCAGTCGGGCAATGGCCTCCCCTCGAGGCATCGCGGTGGTCACAATGCCCCCGTCTCCCAGCTCAACAACATCATCAAACTTCCCTCGAATCACTGGCGGCTCGTCGACATTTACTTCAGCTACACACATTGTTGGTACCCAATTCTGGAAAAACAGGATCTGCTAAAGACTGTCTACCTCTACCCGGACGCTGGTCTGGACATCCGCCAGATGGGCTCTGATACTGCTGCGCATGCTGAGCTCTGGGCCGCCATGGCATTGGCATCGTACCAAGACGCCTCGAGCGTCACTGCGTCGGCGGCCGGGGCTGCCGATGACCCTTCACTAACGTCCGACGACATATACAATACTGCCAGGAGGCTAGTGCCTTCCGAGGAGGGCGATTTCGAAATCCAGCACGCCAGAGCACTGCTGCTGTTGGCGCTCATCAACGTTGGGAAAGGAAAGAAAACGTCCGCTTGGATATTGGTCGGCTTGGCTCATCGGATTGCTTTGGACGTGTCCGAGGTGCACAGTGGAGACGAGCGGTCATCGAGGCGGGCCACGGCGGTGCTGATGGGATGCTATATTTTGGACACGCTCATCTCTGTGCATCGAAGAGGCATGCCAAGTCTGGAGACCGCGGGCATCATCGAAGGCATGAGCATACCCGAGGATAACCTGGATGAGTGGCAGCCATGGGCACCTTGCGAAGGTTTTGGCTCGAGCTCTGGCCCCAGGATGTCATCTCGCAGCCCAGCATACTCTCTAACGACTTTTAATCAACTTTACGACGTCTTCAAATTCATGAGGAAACGCACCCTGCAAAGACAAACTGGGCAACTACCAACTGAGCAACCGTCGGAGGCCATGGTGCTCCTGCATCAGACCATCAAGCCGCGCCTCCCTTTTGCCACCTTCATTGTTTCGCGAGACTCCAGCTCCGTGAACATCCCGTCAGCATATGTGTTGAGGGTCCTCTTCCTGTGGGTCGGCGCCATACTGGACTCGACGGACGAGTCACCGTGTGGTCTGATTCTAGAGTCAGTCGAGCAGTATCTGGCCCAGTTCGGCGGTTGCGGCGCCCCGCCCTTTTTTGCGAGCTGTCTTGCGATGATGCGCCAACATCGCAGCTTCAACGATCTCCATCCCCTGGGCAGAGACAGGTGGAAAGTCATTCAAGAGAGCCTCGCTTCCATCTGGATACCATCACGGATCAAGTCTCCCGAGACGATTCGCCCTGCATCTGCCGTCTCCAAGACCACTGCTGCTTCCGAAGCACCGCTTGCGACCGCATCGAGCCATACAGTCCCGAGCATAGCCACGTCGACACAATCCGACCTCTACCCCTCCAACAGTCTCCGTACGCCAACCCTGATGCCGAAACAATTCCCGCCGCAGAACAGCGCGTCGTTCATGGTGGGGACATTTTCACCCTCCAAACCCGTCCCGAACGCCTCCATGAACCCGGCCATGGCGGCAAACGCCGGCATGCCCATGCTAGACACGCAGTCCATCATGCAGGGCGGGCCCGGGCCCCCACTCCAGCAGCAGTCGCAGCCCGTGGGGCCGAGGGCGAGCATGGTGCACCGCGACAGCTTCAACGCGGGCCCGCTTGATTACGACGCTCTGCTGGACGACCTGTCGTCGATGGACTACATCGACCGCGTCGACGCCGACCCGCAGTTCATGGCGAACTTGGGGTTCGCGCCGGGCTGTGATATATCTGAGATTTTGAGCCGCGAATTCGGCGCTATATAGAAGCGATTGAAGCATAAAATTACTGATGTGTCTTGATCAACGAGAAGTATGTACATAACGCATGGCCATGGGCAGTGGAGGTATAGGTACTGAACAGTGATATAATCTATGGGCCCAAACTCGTGGCGCAATTTATGCCGTACGCGACGTCCTCCGACACGGCGCACCTTACATGGCGTTGCTCCATCGGGTTGCATGTCGGAGTTCTGGAATTTGTGATGGTGCTTGTGGTGAGGGCGACAAAAACTTTAGCACGGAGCTGAGCGACGCGAAAATTTGTATCAAGACGCATCAGCCCACCGAGGTTGGAGTATATTCCGAATTTGCGCAGACTTGCGTGAATGAAAGCAGGCCTCCAGTGCTGATGTCAGCATGGCTCGTCAGCGCTCCTGAGTTCCTGATCGCTCGAAGCATCTTCGTAGTGTTTTCCAACCTCAAATCTGGTCTTTCAGAGTCGTGGTCGAATGACCAATGGATCTGAGACTCAATTGCCGAGCCGGGGATGCACGTGTGGAAGCCAGCAGCGCCTGGCAGCCATGGGACACCTGTGAGCAAGCCGCAACGCCGTTGACGACTATTCCCAAGTCCGAAGCGCCAGTTCTCCTCCGCAAAGCCGCATCCTGGTGGCTGAGCCAGGCATGCGTGTGCACAAACGCGGCGCAGGCACTGCCGGCGGCGGGTGTGAAAGGATGGCACCAACTCACACCTGGGCATTAGAGGGCAATACCAAGGTTAGTACCTACCTAGGCACTTACATTATATACACATGTCAGCCGCGCCTCCATAAGGTCTCTCGATTTCAAAATCTAGGTCTGCGACTACCCAGGTACAACTCATGGAACCCTACGTATGCAAAGAGGGGGGGGGGGGGCAGGTTTACCCTTGTGATCAAGGAGTGGTGTAGTAAATTCAAGCGGTTTGCAGACTGAAAACCTTGAGGCGCAGCAGGATGTCTGTAACTATCTAGGTAAATTATCAAACGAAGAAAGCTACGATAGAAGTTTCGAAATCGTGCCCTACCTATGCCTTTCACTTGTCTCTACCTGCTGATTCAAGTAGTACCTAGTGGTATCATAGGGTTGACCATCTCGATCAATCGGGGCAAAAACGACTTTTCTTGGCCATCATAAGAAACGAGCTGAGCATCTTCCAGCCAAATAGCTGCATCACGCCATAATTGTATCCTTTACAGGCTGAAAACTTTCCAAGATTCGTCATACCCCAGGGCCCGGGCCCCTTAGACCTGTTATCTTTTGACCACCCTGGAGCTTGATCGCCAAGTGCCCCGTGTCGCTAGCAACATCAGATTTATTTTCCCATTTTCTTTCGTGTCAGATTTCTTGATTTTTACACTGGCTGATTGTGGGTGGAGAACTCTCGTTGAACAGTGATGGCATGCTGCGGATGCATTTGCTGCAACGGAACCGCCCACGACTCAGCCATGGTGGCTTTGGCATGGTTTCCGGTAAATTTCTGGCTGGATATTAGATTCAGGGTATCGTCCCCGGACCAGGGAGTGAGCGTCTCACGGGTGTCTTTGGAGCCGTCTATGGGCCGGTGAAGAGCCCTCCTCAGTGACGATCCAAGGTCGGCTAATTTCAAATTGGCAAGTAGTGGTCGCATGGTTGGTAGACAAGCACTTATGACACCAACATTCACTTCAATAGAAGTTTAGTGATCAGCATTCGCAAGCCTAATGTGTGAGCTAGCAGGTGGCATGAATGCAACAACACCGACTTTGCCAGGCCTTTCAATGCGGGAAGAATACGAGAGGAAGATGTTGCGTTACATTACAGTCCAGTAGATGGGCGGAGCTCGACTATCTAGTATTGAGGATCAACGGTCAGCAAAATGGTCCTACTGCTCTCGGGCTATGGATATACTCTATTTACAAGTATAGTCAAGGTCAGTGTTTGTTGATGTAAGACCAGGCGCGGATAAAACTTGGCGGGCCACGCTGGCTGCAACCACAAATGAGCCAAGCATGAAAACGGCACTGAGTTCGAATCTTCGTGCTTTAGACATCTGCAGTCTCCATATCTGGGGCAATGGCATAGTCAAGATGATCACTATCACGGCGTGGCCAAACTTGTCAGTCTCTTTGGGACCGTGGATGTGTGAGCATGTACAATACGTTCCGAGATATGAGCTGGCTTACCATCGGTAAAGATGTCGCTAAGAAGAGCCCAAAAACGACTCGCTAAGCTGATACACTTGCCAGAAGCCCCGACAGCTGAGCGCCAGTTGACTTCGATGGGCAGACAGTCCACTGCGACATGGAGTCAGTCAGAAGAATGACCGGGAGGCGAGGTCAAAGACGACGAGAGGTTCGCTTACACAGATTGACGAGAAAGAACGCCACATTCCATCCAATCATCAAGACAATCATTATCCATGATGCAAGACGGAATTTTCGAGAGGTAAAGATCCTCTTGTAGAAGAAGAGCACACTCAGCTTCGTCAGACCAACGGCTAGAACGAAGATGAGTTGCAGGACCCAAGATGCCTGGTGTGGGGAAAGGAGACTTAGTTAGGATGACAGAACTGCGTGAGAAATCCTTCGATTCAACTCGCCTGGCTTAAAGAAGTGAACTTCTCTGGATGTACGGGGACACCTCCTGAACCAAGTTCCAAGTGGTCACCTAGGCCGCCCATGTAGACAGCTGCGTGTTTTTCGCATTAATTACACGTCAAAGACGTCGGCGTGGCGGGAATGAGATTGCAACACGCACCTACCAACGTCGTAGCCGAGAAGCCATAACAGAATATCTGCCCCGAGAGTCAGCTTGTAGGGTACAGTTGAAAAGCGTAGCAGGCTATGTGTACCAGTGCCCCCAGCACTAAATAATCGTCCAATTCACAACGAGCCTTCTTGATACGCCGCGAGCGTAGCCGAAGAGCAACGGCAAGAGTTGCGACGACTGGCATAGAGGCGGACACTCCCACGACGGTGGGCTTGCGGGACGACATTGTGGGCAATGATGGCTCACGTCGATTCTCAAAATCCGTTAGTGTGACGAGCAGGGCGAGGGGGTTGGCCAAATAGAACAGTATATTGTGTAAGGTCTATTGTATGAAAAAAGACAAAGGAAAAAGCGAGCTGTTAAATAGTAGGGGAGCTTTGGAAATAGCGGGGCTCAGAGAGGCCCCTGCTCGCAACAGTTAGGACTTTGGACGCTTCACAGGACACACCTATATGCAAAACAAGTCAAGCCAACCCCAACAACAGAGCCCCCATAACCGGAAACAATGGTCCTTTGGCTTTCATCCATCATGACGCCTAGATTGTCTTGGAATCAAATTGTAACACGTGGGGTTTGCCCTCAAATGTGCTTGGCACGTTGCCTTGCAGGCTTCATATGTAGATGGCGCCAGTTGAAAATCAGCGCTCAATGTTGTGAAAAGGTGATCACTCGAAGCCATCGTTATGGCACATATGCAGCGAGTTCGAGTCTTCAGGACCCCAATGGCGCAGCCTAGATTTCGAAAGGATCAACATTAAAACGGAGCTATTAGATACTACCGGTTGCCGCAAGCCCGATTCTGACTGTGATTACAATCAAGGGGCGAAGTGGTCACCGTGATCAACGATGGTTCACGGTAAACGAATATGTTGGGCATTGATTTAATGATGATCTCTAGTCTACGTTAGTGTTGTATTTATCATACAGATAAGTAGGCCTAAATAGCGTGGCCTATGGCTTATCGCGGTTTCCCTATACTCATCTTAGACTAATTTAGTGCAAACTAAGACCTTAAGGTCTCTTTGCTTGCGTTATATTTATAAAAGAAAAAAAAAGAAAAAGAGGCAAAAGGAAAAACTAATTTATTATGTTGTGATTAATAATATAATGGCTTGCAATGCTTTTTCCCCCATTTTAGTACTTTTTTAGCTATCCTTTAATATTATATTTATCCTTATTACAAAAGTCTCAAAAAAAAAGAAAATTAATAATAAAAAACCGGCTTAGTATTGTTATTAAGTCTTATAGTCTATTATAGCAATTAACGTCTTATATTTATATTTTTAAAAAAGGAGGCTATTTATTATAGTTAAATAAAAATATTGCATATTTTATCTTTTGCAAAAGATTTGCTATAAAAGCAACTTAATTTAAGTTTCCCCTGCAATTAAATTACCTATAATGCTAAATACTACTGTTGGTAGGCCATAGGCCTTACGTACGAATAGTGCACTCTTCTTAATGCAGTTCATTTGTGTGTGTAAGGGCGTGTATTGGTCTAAGTTGGAAGGCCGAAGGCCAGTCCAACTGGCTAGCTATTTGTAGGTGGAAGGGCTGTCCCAATTGGGATTAGCTCCGTTCCGGAGCCGATTTGGCCCGGGCTTTGCCCCGGGCTAGCTATCGGCCAATTGCCCTAGTCCCACTATTCCAACAACTACACTAGGGAACGCCGGCAAGCCGGCTGCTAAATATGCCTTTTGTTTAAAATCGAGCAGCAGTAGGCACAATGGTTTAGAGACTATAGGCTAAGAAATAAATGCTAAAAGATAGCTTTATTACATAGGTAAGTTTAGATTAAGAGATAAGTTAAAATAGCAATAGTGTTATATAATGCTTAAGGAAGTATTGTATATCTTAACTTTATTTTTGTAAAAAGTATTAAAAGTTAATATAGTAATTTAAATAATCTTTATAATATATTTTATTT